>ML259952.1:1109-12808 GCA_005239495.1 Nicotiana undulata | reverse complement strand
TTTTGTTTGTGTGATACTTCGATTTCTCATCTTTAGTTACGCCTAAAAGTGAGTGCACTTATCGAAAGATTACGGCTTGAATGACTAAACAATTTTAAAAAAGAATACACATCAAATAACCCAATTTTCATGCGATCATACTGAAAACTGAGTTCTTGGAAGCTCGGTATCCAATTAAAGATAATAGAGAACAGGAAAAAAATGTTTCTTAAGTCGACTTGATAAGTACTAAGATGAAATTATAATTCTAAATATGAATTGTAGAATCTCACTCATGGATCAAATCCACCTATCCCGCAACTTTTTTAGGGCTAGTTCTTTCGGCCAACACTTATTACCAAAATTTAAGCAAAGTAAGCATATGGCGATTTCGAATTGAAATCTTAAAATTGTAAACGATCTCTTATAAAAGTATCAATATACTTGTCAGTTGATGTCAATAGTTCCCAATTCTCACATTGAACTAAATGTATTCATTTCGGACCTTTGAAAATCTAAAAAGGTCAAATAATTAGATGTTCAACATTATTTGTTTTACAAATAAAGATTCAAATAAAATAGTGTCTAAAACACTATTTTTTTTAAAAACAATGTGAACTCACATAAAATGCGCTTTTAATTGAAAAAAATTCACTTACCAACTACTACAACATTAACTTGTGCTCATACATAGACTACCTGATAACCAAATCTCATAAATGAATATCTGCGAGACTGAAATTTTTCTTCAGTAGACTTGATAAGTACTAAGATGAAATTGTAATTATAAATATAAATTATAGAATTTCACTCATGGATCAGATCCACCTATCCTGTAACTCTCTTGGGGCTAGTTCATTCAGCAAAAATAATATACCAATTTAAGCAAAGTAAGCATATGACGATTTCGAAATTGAAATCTTAAAATTTTAAACAATCTCTTATAAAAGTATCAATATACATTTTCTCGAAGAGGATACTTGTCAGTTGATGTCAATACTTTTTAGTTCCATCATTGATCCAACTATCTTCATTATGTACCTTTGAAAATCCAGAAAGGTCAAATAATTAAATGTTCAACATCGTTTGTTTTTCAAATAAAAATTTCAAATAGAATAGCGTCTGAAACGCTATCTAAGAAAAGCAATGAGCACTCACATAAACGCGCTTTTAATTAAAAAAAGTTGCACTTACCAACTACTAAAATATTAACTTGTGATTCTCTCATACATAGACTACCTGGTAACCAAATTTCATAAATAAATATCTGCAAGAAAATCTAAATTTGCAAACTCAAAAAATAAATAGAACACATTCACTTTTATAAGTCACCAATACCACAATTCATGGCTCAATCTTAAAGTTCAATCTTTATCTTTAACTAAAATACATTATCGAAAAGAGTAAACGTATTCATCTTTCTTAGAACTTCAAAATCGCATTTAGAACATAATCATACCACCATAAACCTCAATATACTTCTTTCAAGTGATTTGGATTCTTCACCATGCTAGAGACTGCATCATTATGGCCATCCGTTGCTTCAATAAATGGACTTGAAAAAAATTTGAAAAACAAAAACACTAAACTTTATGATCAAACTAAAGATCACAATAAGAAATTTAGAGTAGAAAAATAACCTTCTCTTATATGAAGGCTCGACGTATGGTCGAGAAGGGGTGTTTGGCTTATGTTTGCGATTCCAATGCAGAGGTTCCTTCTATGGATTACGTGCCTGTTGTTCGTGAGTATCTAAAAGTATTTCCTGTAGACCTATCAGGGATGCCACCCGACATGTATATTGATTTCTGTATTGATTTGGTTCTGGGCACTCGGCTCATTTCCATTTCACCATATCGTATGGCCCCGACAGAGTTGAAAGAATTGAAGGAACAATTGTAGGATTTGCTTGATAAGGGATTCATTAGACATAGTGTCTCGCCTTGGGGTGCACCGGTGTTGTTTCTGAAGAAGAAGGATGGATCAATGAGGATGTGCATAGATTACCAGCAGTTGAACAAAGTCACTATCAAAAACAAGTATCCATTGCCGAGGATTGATGACCTATTTGATAAGATTCAGGGTGCCAAGGTGTTTTCGAAGATTGATTTGAGATTTGTCTACCATTAGTTGAGGATTAGGGCATCCGTTGTCCCTAAGACAACTTTTCAGACTCGGTACAGGCATTATGAGTTTCTAGTAATGTCTTTTTGGTTGACAAATACCCCAGCAACATTCATGGATTTGATGAACCGAGTGTTCAAGCCTTATTTGGACTCCTTTGTGATTATGTTTATTGACGATATCTTGATCTACTTCCTTAGTCGGGAGGAGCATGCGCAACATCTTAGAGTTGTGCTTCAGACCTTGAGAGACAGCCAGTTATATGCCAAGTTTTTGAAGTGCGAGTTTTGGTTGGATTCAGCCGCTTTCTCAGGGCACGTCGTATCAGTTGATGTCATTCAGGTAGATCCTAAGAAGATTGAGCCAGTTCAGAACTGGCCCAGACCTACTTCAGCCACACAAATCAGGAGTTTCTTAGGTTTGGTGGGTTATTACCATCGATTTGTGGAGGGGTTTTCATCTATAGCAGCCTCGTTGACTAGAAGGGTGCCCCGTTCAGATGGTCGTACGAGTGTGAGGCGAGCTTTCAGAAGCTCAAGACAGCTTTGACTGCAGCGCCGGTGTTGGTGTTGCCCACAGGTTCAGGATCTTACATGGTATATTGTGATGCCTCCCATGTTGGGCTTAGTATTGATGCAAGAGGTCAGGGTGATTTCTTATGCGTTGCGACAGTTGAAGGTTCATGAGAAGAATTACCTTGTCCACGATTTAGAGTTGGCAGCCATTGTTCATGCGCTGAAGATTTGGAGGCAGTATCTTTATGACGTGTCGTGTGAGGTTTACACTGATCATCAGAGCCTTCAGTATTTGTTCAAGCAAAAGGATATCAATTTTAGGAAGAGGAGGTGATTGGAGCTATTTAAATACTATGATATCACCATCTTGTACCATCCCAGGAAGGCAAATGTGGTGGCCGACACATTGAGTAGAAAGGCAGTGAGTATTGGCAGCCTTGCATACATTCCAGTCGGTGAGAGGCCACTAGCATAAGATATACAGAATTTGTCCAACTAGTTTGTGAGGTTGGATATTTCAAAGCCCAATCGTGTTCTAGATTACACAGTCACTCGGTCTTCCTTGTTTGAGTGTATCAGAGATCGGCAGTATGACGACCCTCAATTGTTGGTCCTTAGGGACACAGTGCGGCACGGTGGTGCCAATCAGGTTACTATGGGAAATGACGGAGTCTTGAGGATGCAAGGTCGTGTTTGTGTGCCTAATATGGATGGACTTCGTGAGTTGGTTCTTGAGGAGGCCCACAGTTCCCGGTATTCTATTCACCCAAGCGCCGCCAAGATGTACCAGAACTTGCGACAACATTATTGGTGGAGGAGGATGAAGAAGGATATAGTTGCTTATGTATCTCGGTGCCTGAATTGTCAACAAGTGAAGTATGAACATCAGAGACCCGATGGTTTGCTTAAGGAGATAGAGATTCATGAGTGGAAGTGGGAGCGTATCACTATGGATTTTGTTGTTGGACTCCCATGGACTTAGAGGAAGTTCGATGTGTTTGGGTCATTGTGGATAGGCTGACTAAGTCAACGCACTTCATTCCTGTGACAGTTACCTATTCTTCGAAACGGTTGGCAGAGATTTACATTCGTGAGATCATCCGTCTTCACGATGTGCATGTGTCTATCACTTCTGATCGAGGTACGCAGTTCACCTCGCACTTCTGGAGGGCAGTACGACGTGAGTTGGGTACGCGGGTTGAGTTGAGCACATCATTTCATCCTTAGATGGACGGGCAGTCCGAGCGTACTATCCAGATCTTGGAGGATATGCCCTGCGCATGTGTTATAGACTTCGGAGGATCGTGGGACCAGTTCTTTCCCCTTGCAGAGTTTGCCTACAATAACAACTACCAGTTGAGCATTCAGATGACTCCCTATGAGGCATATATGGTAGGCGGTGCCGGTCGCCAGTTGGATGGTTCAAGTCAGGGGAGGGTCGGTTGTTGGGTACATATCTAGTACAAGATGCCTTGTATAAGGTCAATATTATTCAGGATTGACTTCGCACAGCTCAGTTCAGGCAAATGAGTTATGCCAACCGTAGAGTTCGTGATGTTGCATTCGTGGTCGGGGAGAGAGTGTTGCTCCGGGTATCACCCATGAAGGGGGTCATGAGATTTGGGAAGAATGGCAAGCTAAGCCCTAAGTATATCGGACCTTTTGAGATTCTTGAGAGAGTGGGAGAGGTGGATTATATGCTTGCGTTGCCTCCGGGGTTATCATCGATTCATCCAATGTTCCATGTGTCCATGCTCCAGAAGTATCACGGTGATCCGTCCCATGTGTTAGATTTCAACTCTGTACAGTTGGACAAGGATTTGACTTATGAGGAGGAGATGGTGGCTATTCTAGCCTAGCAGGTTCGTCAGTTGAGGTCGAAGAGTTATCCTTCAGTCCGATGTAGTGGAGAGGTAAGCCCGTCGAGGCAGCTACTTGGAAGTTCGAGTCGGACATGTGGAGTAGATATCCCCACCTATTCTCCAGTTCAGGTACTTTTCTATGTCCGTTCGAGCACGAGAGATTGTTTTAGAGGTGGAGAATAAGTCATCTTATGTTTTAGAACCAAATTTTGTGTTTCGAAGCCTTTAGAACCTCATTTTAGCCTTCCTCGATTTGCATGCGCAGTCCGGTATTGGCCGAGAGGCTTATATGTTAAAAACTGATAAAAAAAGAAATTTTGCAAAAAACTTCATTTGAGTTGAATTCGGTCAACATTCTTGGTAAAAACGGATCTAGATCCATGTTTTGACAGTCCCGGTGGGTCCGTATCAAAATATGGGACCTGGGCGTACGCCCCTAATTGAATTCCAAGGTTGATAGTAAAAGCACGAAGGGTGATGCCGTGCACTTTCCTTTACCGTGCTTACTTGTTTCTATCTGTTTAAGGTATAACGATTGATCAAGTTCTTATTTATGTTGTGATCCTTGTCGCGCCCCTTTTTTCTAAAGAAATCGGGTTTCGACATTTTGACAACTCTTTTTGAGAGGGTAGGGAAAATGAATTGGTTGTAAGAGTCGCCACATAACGGATTAAGATGCGTTAGGGCACCTATTGCAAACAATTCAGATTATACCAGTTTTAATCACCAGAGATCGGGTAAGGGATCAAATTACCTTGAGAGGAAGGTGTTAGGCACCCCTCGAGGTCCACAACGGTGGATCCCGGCCGAACTTAAATTATGCGAATTAGTCTAAGAAAGTGAAGAAAACTACTTAATTAGGATGGGGGGTCCTAGATTTTTTATCCTATAGGATCACCTTATGCAACCTAAATAATACTTCATAACTCCCCCAAGACGGGGGTGTTACTCATACTATCCAGCGTGCCATACCATTATCTCCTGCTACCCGATTACTATCTTTAAGTTGTTATCTAAAGCGCTCTAGTGAATTCTAGTTCGTTTCCTATGTGTGCACCAACCCGTCCCTTACCTATGGCCCTGGAAGCATTAGGAATTCTATTTAGGATGGTTCTAAACTAAGCCTAGGTTGCTCAAAATTGTAAAATACTAGGCGATAAGCAAAACAATTAGGACTTTCAAATAAAAATATATATAGACTCACGTTGACCTCCACGCATAAACATCAAATGCACGCAACTGATTTAGCAGACTTTATTAATCTTAAAGGTCATATAGGCAGGATATCTATGTGAGAAGACAGGCGAGCAGTGATATACAAAAGCAGTTTCATCAATGCGAGTATTAGGGCCTATTGTTTGCCTACTGATTTCATTAAATAACATCTGGGCACTTTAGACTGTAATGAATCACAATTACAAATCCAGAATTGTTATTAAGTCTTATAAGCATATTGTCTAAGTGATTGACAGTGGCGATTGTATTCAGAACCAATTAGTAGAATCCTATAGGCATGACTTCTACGAGCGCGATGATTGTTATCCTATAAGCAAGATATCTAAGTTCGAACTGGTTTTGATCTTATAGGCATGATATCTATTATTGAACTGATTTTAATCCTATAGGCGTGATATCTAATGTTGAACTGATTTTAATCCTATAGGCATGATATCTAATATTGAACTGATTTTAATCCTATAGGCATGATCTTTAGATTTGAAACTGATTTTAACCCTATAGGCATAATTTCTAGCATTGAATTGACTTTAATCATATAAGCATGATTTCTAATTAAACAGTATACGGGTAGAAATTTAGACACATTGCCAGAAAATAGTTGAGTCAAATATTGGTCCTATAGGCATGATCTTTAGATTTGAAACTGATTTTAACCCTATAGGCATAATTTCTAGCATTGAATTGACTTTAATCATATAAGCATGATTTCTAATTAAACAGTATACGGGTAGAAATTTAGACACATTGCCAGAAAATAGTTGAGTCAAATATTGGTCCTATAGGCATGATTGCTAACACATTTTATTGGACAAATTAATGTATCTTATAGGCATGATTTCTATCAAGGTTATAATATTAATCCTATAGGCAGGATTTCTAACAAGGTCTCACTTTTAATCCTATAGGCATGATTTCTTAGATGCAAACACAATATGAAATTTGCACGATCTTAACAAAATAAGCATAATCACAAACGAAAATCCTATAAGCAGGGTTTCTACCGGTTTAACAAAGAAAATAAGAACCCTCCCGATTTTATTAAACACCCCAGAATTTGTTTGTTATAAAGTTATTACAGACCAGATTAGTAAATGAATTACATGATAGTAATGGAACAAGCTATAGGGAGCCTTTATTAGGCCCAAATACACCTGGTCAACCCAGACCTTCAAACCATTTCAGCTTCGAGGCTTATTTCATAGGTACAGACAGTCACTGGTGAGTGACTCACCCATAGCACATATAGAACCAGGTTTCCAGTGTGTCAAAGTTCCCAAGGGCCTCAGGGACCCAGGAAAATGCTCACACCAAAACCAAATACTCGAGGAGATTAGGAGCCAGTCCCAAATGTGTCAGAGTTCACAGGAGTCTCACATGGACCCTGAGCAGTGCTCACACCGGGGTGGTTGAGGATAGAACCTAAAAGACTAAGAAAAGGAGTTTTAAAAGTAACAATATATAAAAGGTGGTATGGATAGATTTAATACAAAGTTGATTTTAGAAGAAAGCCATCATAGTAGAGTTTAAAACACATAATTTATGGTCATAGTTGCACCAAAAAAATAGATTGTCCAGGTTTGCAAAGTACACAGTTTTAAGCAAGTCACAGTCAGAAAAGGACCTTGTTAAGCTAACTGTACATGCTGACATTTTTAGGCTAACCTTGTTTAATCACAGAAACATTTAGGCAAAGTATCAAGGTAAACAGCCAGATTATCACATGAATCCAAAGGGATGCCAGACACATTAGAAAGCAAGTTGTCAGAGCACATGAGTGAAAGAGAAATATTAAGCAACAATACCAATATGTAAAGATTTAGGGTTGATTAACTAATTATATTCTAGTAGTATCCTAAGCATACTACATTCAGGACAAATTAAGAATCAACATACATGATACAGGTAAAAGACAATAAGTTAACCTCTAAGAGATTCATATTATTCAAAAGAATAACCAATTAACGGTATCAATTATGGGACTAGATGAACTCGTGTAAATATAAAAATAGTAGAATCATGCTCAGGATTTAAACATGATGGTCGAACAACACAGATTATGGAAGCATCGAAAATAAAACGACAAGGGATAATGTCTTACCAGTTAGGCAGGGAAAGCAAGAAAAATACACCACAATAGTCAAGTCCAGAATCAATTGGCCTTGGCTTTTAGCCGGCCAAGACCAGAAACAAACGAGCAAGAGAATCAGAGTGAAAATCTAAGTTTTCAGTGAGAGTATTGATAGTTCAAGTCTCCCTGAAGGGGAAAGGGAAAAAGGTTTAAATAGTGTAGGAATTAAACACATAAATATGAAAAGTAATTAATCACAAAACCAATTGAGGTTTAGATTTAGGGAAAATAATACAGAAAACCCAAAGAGTTCAGTAAATTAACAGAGAATTATGGCGTGCAATCAGGCGAGCAATACTTAGAATAAAGAGATACAACAGAGAATAAGGAAGATCACATAAGAATCGATTAACAATCAGTTTTAGGGCAAAATAAGGTAAAAACAAAAATAAAGGAAACATAAATAAGGAAACTATTAGTCAAATACAAGAAAGGAAAGAGCAACAATCAGAAAATCAGTAAAGACGAGGAAAGGTTTCAAACCATAGTTTTTAGGTAAACCTCATAAAATCGACAGAAAATAAAGATAATCAACTGTATATTGCATGCGATGAACATAGACAAGAAATTATTCAAAAGGAAACACATAATCGAATCAGATCTGGTTCAAATTTAGGGTCTAAAACACTAATTTAAGGTAAGTAAAAGAAATCGACAAAAATAGGCAGATTTATGCATATTATGACGAATATAGACGGGATAGTACTTAAAATTAAGGCTTGAACCAGTTTTGGTTTGAATCAAAAAAGGATCGGAAAACCCTAACCTCAAATCAGTGAGAGATACGAAAATAACCATACTCACAAAGAACAAGTGATGGACACAGACGAAATAAACATCAGGTTAAGGATTTGATCCAATTTTTGGTTCGATTCTTACAAGATCTGCTTGCCATTTTAGGCAAGCAATTATGTAATACCAAAAACGGGTAGCCATTAGGGAGGATGGGCCAATATGGTAAGGAGATGAGGAGGGAATCTCATCAGAGACGGGATTAGGGGAGTGATTTTGGGTGACGGCGGCTTAGGGTTTTGAGAGGAGAAGAGGAAGACATGAGAGAATACATGGACGACATGTTTGGTTGAATGAGAGTTAGGGTTAGGGATAGGTTAATTAAAAGGGGGGGGGGGGTGTGATGGTCGTTGATCTCGAGAGATCAACGGTTGAGATAAAAGTTTGGGGCGGGTCGTTTAGGAACGAGTCGCGATCAGGTATTAGTCATGGGTCGTTGGCTTTGGGCTGGGGTATTTTGACTAGTGCATAGGCAATTGGGCTGGGGTATTTGGGTAGTGTAGGCCCAAAATGATTAAAAGGAAATGGGCTATTATTTATAACAATTAAATTAGTAAATACTTTGTAAAAAAATGATAAATAAATAGTAAATATTATTTGTGCATAAAAATGATTAATAACAATTGTTTAACATTATAAAAATATAAAAAGTTATTTTTTGCGGAAATAAAGTAATTGTAAGTGTATTATTGCAAAATGTGCAATTTTAGCCTTAAAAATGCAAATGTAATTATAACAAATGCACCAAATATTTAAAACTCAATATGGATGCAAATGACAAAGTTAGATGATAAAATCATCATGAAATAATTTGTGATGCAATTAATAATTATTTATATAATAAAATGGGAATAAATTGATTTAAAAATATTTGAAAATTATGAAAAAATTAGAAAAATACTTGATGATGCTCATGCACTATTTTGAATGTATATATGTATATTTAAAAATATATGAGGGAAAAATTGGGTACCAATAATCCTTTGTCTTGTGATTTCTAGCATGTCCCCTTTCCCAATATTTCTTGCCTTGTTTCGCTCATTATTGCTATTGGTATCTATATTGTTATACTGCACAGGTTTGTTTGTAGGTGTCTTGTCCTAGCCTCGTCACTTTTTCGCCGATGTTAGATTCGACACTTACCGGTAAATGGGGTCGGTTGTACTGATACTACCTCTGCACTTGCTACACAGATTTTGGTACTGGACCGAGTTGACCCTGAGTTTAGCTGTTGGCTTTATCTAATCGGAGACCCAAGGTAGTCATGTCGATGTTCACAGCCCTTGGAGTCCCCGTCTCTTCTTTTTGTTTACTGTGTTCTTTTATTCAAACAATTATATTTCTTTCAGACTTGTATTTGCAGTAAATTCTAGAATGTTTCTGGATTGTGACTCCAGATTCTGGGTAGTTGTATATAAATATTAAGACTGTTATGGATTTTCGCACTCTTTTTAACTTATTGTAGCTTAATTGTTGTAAATCAATGAAAGGGTTAAGAAATGGCTTAATGATCTCTAATGTTAGTTTGCCTAGTGAGTTAAATGTTAGGCGTCATCACGGTCCCGACAGTGGGAATTCCGGATCGTGACAGTATGTAATCTTTTTTTAAAAAAATTTAATGAGCATTTGCTCTTGTAATTCTGTGTGGCTCCACTTATGTGAAACAAAATTGTTTTGGCAGTTCAAAAATTGAGAAAATTTAGCTCTTGAAGAGTGAAAATTGCTTTTCTATTTCATTTTTAATTTCAAAATTTGAAAGTTTATATGGGTGGATTTACGTGAAAGAAGAGTATTCTAGCAGCTTGGGTGGTGGGAAGATTCAGTTCTTCAAGAATAAAATATTTATTTGGCTTTTGCTCTTAGTTTCCGCGTGCATATTAGTTGTGTCCTTAAAGGAAATTTAGTCCGCGTGCATAAAATAAATAATAAACTTTCTGAAAATACAGAAACAGAAAATTAGTTGAAGTAGAACGTCAAAATAAATTCTGAAAACAGCATAAAAATAAATCGAGTCCACTGAATACACAATGGGTCCTTAAGGAAATTATTCTCCTCAAGTACTCGAGATTTTGGAAATTGTGTATCGATTTTCAAAGGCCCTACAAGTTTAAGTGGCCAGAAAACCATTACGCCTTTTTAAAAATAAATTATGTATATGAAACTATATAAATGTTTCAATATAATTAAATTACTATAAAATAATAAGACCGATTTAAAAAATATAAGCGCTTATGTAATATTTGAAAATCGCCTATTATATTTCATAAATTGCCTATTCAGTTATTAATTCCTACTTCTTGGAAGAGAGAATACACACATCTCACCGTCAACATGCCTGTGTCATAGGGGCATTTAAGCTTTTAGCAGTCTCTGTATTTATGCGTGGAAACTTGCTGAGAAAGTGGGGCCTCCACCCATATTTTGCATGCACGTGCTAAATAAACGGGTAAGACTATCAATTCTCTGAAAAGGTGGGCCCTTCTTTATTTAGAATTCACGTAATATTATTCTTGTGCAAGGTTTTTCTTAAACTTTAAAAATAGTAAAAACATGACATACTTTTCCAATTTTTCATATAAGCTTAAAATTTATTAAACGAAAATAAACTAAGATACATAGACTTCATCTTCATGTTAATTCCAATATTTTCAAAAAGGTAGAAAGTTGATTTTGTTAAAAATAATTTTTAAAAGGCGGAATGGTCTCCTGGCCACTTGAACTTATATCGTTTTTAAAAGCCGATACACTAACTTACAAGTTTCCCATTTGAACACTCAAACTAGTGATACCCTTGACTAATAAACACGTTGGACCATTGACCCTCCGCGCGTGTATCACACTTCTGCTAACGTGTCCATCCGGTCAGCTAATGTGTCCGCCCAGTCATCTAATGTGTCCCCCAGTCAGCACTCAGCCAATTAGAGACGGGATTAGGAGAGTGATTTTGGGTGACGGCGGCTTAGGGTTTTGAGAGGAGAAGAGGAAGAGATGAGAGAATACATGGACGACGTGTTTGGTTGAATGAGAGTTAGGGTTAGGGATAGGTTAATTAAAAGGGGG
>ML259950.1:248711-310066 GCA_005239495.1 Nicotiana undulata | reverse complement strand
GACGCCACGGGGCGCGTCCAAGGGGTCATGGGGCATGGATGGAAAGCCGCCCATGACATAATGTGTGTATACAATAATGAAGAATCAAGAATGTTAGTAAATAAGAACGAAGAAGAGAAACTGACGGATGAAAGGGGATGATTGTTCAAGCTAATTAAGGGGGGGTAATCTTTCAGCTTTGTTTCTTAATTCTTTGCGTAGATATAAACTAAAAAACTTATAGAATGACAGCTCTTTATATAGAGAAAAAGATTTTGACCTCCTAAATTGATGAGATTTCATCCTTTTATAACTCGACATATCCGCAATATATTTGACACATGTACGAAATCTAAGACTCTTTCTTTGGAAAGCTAATTTTCAATTAGCTTAGATTTCCTTATATAATCAAATCGTTGGAACTAAATTCTTACCAAATTAATAGTAGTAACTAATGGTCTTATTTAGAATATAATTTAGTACTCTTCCTTATTGCTGTTATCAATGTATCTCTTAGCAATCACACGAAAGATAAAAGACACTGATACATTTATACATCATCAACTAAGGAAAATCATGGGATAGTTGTATCGGTAAAAAGAAATATTATACGTGGAATTAAATATGTGACTGACATGGCAAGCCATGTGGATCACTAAAAAAACGACAGCGGTAGAGATGCATTAAGAGAGACACGAATCGTAACAGATACGAGCAAATCACCCACGAGATGAAAGGATATGATCGGTCGAGTCTAAATAGTTATATGAAGAGGCACCGACGGTGAATCAAGCAGTAAAGAGGGAAGATTCATGAATCTTCAATTAATGTGCATGAATGATCGTATATAAACGTTACCGAATCTTCATGAACAATTATCATTGCCAATTATAACGTTTCATTCATATCATTAAATGCCCACAATGATTTAGTCATAAAAGGGAAGAAATGTTGTACTTATAGACTCTTATACAAGGGAGGGAGATGTCAATTGTACAGACACGTTCTGATTATTATTGGAATACAATTACTTTCTTGTGCTTTCTATCGATTACTTTGCCATTTTTTATTCTAATTTCCTTTCTTATTATTAAGAGAATATTGAATTTCTTGATTATCAGTAGCTCGAGTACTTCTAAAAATAAGTTTTGACTGAGAATTTAATTTTTTGGTTAAACAATAGTAAGAACAAGAAGACCCAAAAATCAATCGAAACTATTAAAGAACAAAACAAAAAGAAAAAATAAGTAAAAAGTAATAACTAACAAGCCTAAAAGTGAAAGACAATAAATGTAGCTCTTCATGTATATGTCACGTCCCAAAATATCACTTAAATGTGAACGACACTCAGCTAACACTATTCGCTAGACAAACCAGCCTACACTATATACAAATAAATGTAAGTTCTAACATTTCGATAATTAAACGCAAATTAATAATCTAAATTACAAATATTTATGAACAATAACTGCCAAAATGAACGAACAAAATTCTAGCCCATATCTCACACTAGATCATGGAGCATCTAAGAAGACTATAAAAGATATCATATAAATAAATGTAAAGACTCTTTTGGCGGCCTCCAAGGACAATGTGGTGGCTCACCTCAATAACTGGATCCACTTTAGCGAACTCGTCAGCTACTAGTTCTATCTCCCGCAACGGTATTTGCAGATGCAAGTAAGGGGTGAGTTATACATAAATATAATCCAATAAGGTTCTTGATCCCACTTTGAATACCCCTGGAACAAGTGTTAGAAAATACAACCACACCACAATAAGAATAATATAGTAAACACAGTAATTATACAATAACACAATATATAGACATCAACAGAGTTAATAACAATTAACTAACAAGAACACACATATCTCAACCTAATACACACTAAGGACTTGTCATATAACTGCAGTAAAAGAAATTAACCAATAGCTTTATAAGTCCATAACGACATCATAATGCCTCAAATATGTAACGGAGCATACGCAATACTCACTGAAGCATACACATTGCTCCAAATATATCAACAAGCATACACAATGCTCAGGTAATGTACAAAGGCATACACAATGCCCCAATATCATGGCTCACAGCCGTATCAAACTCAATATCATGACTCACAGTCGTATTACGCCATCAAACAACTTATAGAATAATTTTATTTTTGTATTTTTTATAAAATAATATATTTTCGGCTAGTCTAAGACCACCGATTCTATCAAGCGCACACTTATCCTAATACATGGATCAGAAAGAGAAAATATATTTTCAAAACGAATTTTAGAAAAGCTAGCATAAAAGCTTAAAGTTCTTCGATAACGATAAATTCTCAAATAAGACTCTAAAGGGTCCACCGTCCCACAATCCAAAATGTTTGGCTCCATGAATTTCACCAGTAAAGCCAAAATAAAGTAATCACTTTTGAGTCCCCTTTCCTCTGCAATTGTAAAGGCAACAAACATTTCTTGTAATCTAATCCTTTCATAATGATCAAGTAAAAGCTTTGCTTAAGATTCTCAAATATTACCTAGGACCACCTCTTTAGCCATTTTAAACAAGTACTGTATAGTTTTAAAGTGTTAAATATTTACTAATCTTTATAACCCCTACCACTTAGGATTAATTAGATAATCCATACAACTTGAGATTATCATCTAAGATATACTTATTACACTTAATGTAACTCAGTAAATACGTGGGGAATAGTATAAATTACTTCATAATAAAAAAATCATATTTTAATACACGTATTACCAATAGTAGCAATCACAGAGTATAATTTACTAATTAATACCTTCTTCACGGTTTCTGAAATTCCAACATACCAGAGGCTTCTTCTCGTTGAACTGCTCGACAAACAGAGTAACACACTTTGTGATTATTTAACCCTTCAAATAATGATTGCAAGACTAATATAAATCTATTAATAATACTCCATATTCTCCTGTATTGCCATCGCCGTAAATTGCCGAAGGCCACTCATCGTTGTGCTTTTCTTTTCTTAAATAAAATCAAGTACATATATTTCTCAGTTTTTTTGGGTTTAAAAGACTACTTTATATTAATTAAACTTGCATTACGGGGAGTGTCTGTGCTAGGGCATAATTACAAAAAGTGGTTTGAAAATTGAAAAGAACTACCGGCACTATTGTTCCTTGACTAATATTGTGGACGAGCGATGATATAAGTTTATGTTGGATCCAGTGCTTGTGGAAGGCACGTCCAACATTGTACAATAGATGTGTGGTGATCCATACATAGTGGTATTTGTTGTGCTACCCATTCTAAGTTTCCTATAGCCCGACTTATTCTCCATAAGTTGCCTCAAGATGAAGTGCGGAGGATCTGTAAAAAAGGTGATGTTGTTGCCCGATAGGTCCATTCCAAAATGTACAACGTGGTCTGCTACCATATTTTGTTCCCTGTAGGTGTGGCTTACTATTAGATTACTTAGTTGCTGGATCAAGAATCAGCAATCAGTTAACAAAGGTGAGTACATTATGGCAGGGTTGTGCAACATAGTTATTACTTCTTGTGCGTCCAAGTGAATTTCCAGTGGAGTTAAGTTGTGCGTGACTACGATTTGCAAACCACGTAGTAATGCCATGAGTTCAATATCTATAACATTGGACAATTGATGATGTCCAGCATAGCCCATTATCCAGTTACCTGATGTATCTTTGAGTATTTCACCAAATCCCGCTTGTAATTTGTTTATAGTGACTGCTCCGTCCGTATTTAAGCTAATGATTCCATATAGGGTGGGTTTCATTTGACATTCATAGGCAATTTAATTCGTTTATGGGTGGTGGAGTTTGTCAAAAAAATGATGTTCAGTAGTTAGTTGGAGAATTGTTGTGATAGAAGGCTTAAGTTGCATGTTTTCAAAACAATTTCTGTTTCTAATATTCCACAGATGCCATAGCGTGAAAGGAATGAACCGTTTTAACATGTGATTGGGATGTGCCATTGTTCAGAATGAGTTGTTTAAGCCACACATAATTTGGAGTTCGATTAGTGATTAAAGATTGTATAAGGTATCCTATTTTGAGATCTGTCCAACATTGATTGGCATGTATACAATGTAATAATATGTGGCTTATACTCCCTTCTCCGGCTTGACAAATTGTGCACATGTTTGAAGAAGTAATTCCCAACTTATGGAGGTAGACTTTGTAGGCAAACTATTGCGGCTAATGAACCATAAGAAGTGTTTAATTTTTGGTAGCATGTTTAATCGCCAAATCCAGCGGTGATTATTAGCATTTTGTGTAGACTTAGTGAGAGCTTTATGGCAAGAACTTACAGCGAAGTTGCCCGTGGGAGTTAGACCCCAGATGATATGGTCAGTGTTTGTTCCATAATTAGGAATATGAGTGCTGTTAATTCTGTCAGTTATATGTTGAGGTAATTCGAAGGATAAGTTGGTGGCCGGGCATCTGTTAAGTTGGAGAACAGTAGCGACAGATAGAGTAACTTCGTTGTTATTTAAAGGCCCGTGAATAAAGCTTTTAATATTTGTGTTTGGAGCAAACCAATTGTCAGTCCAAAAGCGTACATGGGTACCTCCTGTGACGTGCCATTGTAATTCAGTTTGGCAAATCTCCCATCCCTTGATAAGGTGTTTCCATAAGATGGATATTCTTTTAATAGGGTGCTTAGGAGTGGTAATGTATTTAGAGATTAGGAACGATGCCCAAGGTATGTGTGGTTGATGAAAAATCCTCCAAGCCGTACTGTGAGCATGTGATTTTTACCTACCATATATTCCTACAAAATTCAATAAATTATTTAGTTTTATAAATTTTTATTGAATTTCAGTGCTATTTGTAAATTAATTTTTCTTTGCATAACCATAATTTACCTTTTAATATTTATGAATAATTCAAGGTTGCATAACCTCAATTATTTGGAAAATTACGAATTTGTTCTTCAAAATTGCAAGTGTTAATTCATAGTTTCACCTTTTAATCCACCATTAATTAATTTCTCCTTTTAATCAATAAAAATTAGAATTAGAGCTAATTAACATATTAGTTGTGATTGATTGAAGTAAATAACAACAAGAATGTCGATTATTTGATATAATGTAGTTTTAATAATTAATTGCTTAATTTAATCGTTTTTCCTAACAAAATTGTGAAATTTATTCGTTAAGTGATATGAGTATTAAATTAAATAGTATTACTTTTAATTAACTCAACAATTAATTTATAATTAGACAAAAACAAAGGTAAAACTAGTTATTATATTTTTGAATTAGTGTTAACTAACTAATTAATTAGTCATAAAAGTGTTAAAATCGGACCTGAGCTAATTTTCCCAGGCCTCAAAACCTCTCTCCCTAAATACTCAAACACCCCAGCCCAAATTAGCTAGACCCGGCCGGCCCCCGTTACCCCAAAACGACCTCGTTTTCAACCAAGCTAGCCCCAACCGTTGATCTCCTAAGATCTAACGGCTGGGAACTAAATCCCTACTTAATATAAAATTGTCCTAAACTACCCCCCCGTACCCTCATCTGCCAAAAGACTAACCCCCAAGCCCTTCCCGTCTCTCTCCCTTCTTTCGTCGGCCTCCGCCGTCTAACCACCCCGCTCCGGCGGCCGAAAATCGACTACCGGCGGCGGAGCTCAACCAAACGACCCCAAATTTTTACTAGACGACCTCCTTCATCCCCTCAACCCCTCCTACCACTAATTTCTCCAAAAAACCACCCAAAATCCTTCAATTTTGGATCTAGGAAATGGAAACCCTAGATTTTGTCTACCGGCAGATTCCAAGACCTTCAACGACTCACCCCTACATGAGTCGATAGCTCTTGTTGAGAGCTATCGATTCATGTGGGTTTGGGCCGTTTCCAAACCTCGCCGGAATCCGGCCAAACTCCTGCGAAACCACCGGAATCCGACCAAATCCCTTCTAACCTACTGGTACTCCTTTGAAGCTTCCTTCTTCTTTTAATTCTGCCTATTTGAACATTAATTAGAAATCACTGACTTAGGTTCTTAAATCTAGGGTTTCTAGTTTATGATTGTTTGTGTGCAAATTCATATGTTCCTTGCTTTGAATGTTGAGTACTGTTTTGAAACTCACTCGATTAATGTTAATTTCTAGGTTTTTCATCTTACTTGATTGTTTTCTCTCGTCCGGTAATTGATGTTGATTTTCGATTCTAATTGCTAAATTCAGACTTCACACATCTTTGAATGTTGACTATTCTGAAATGAATTTAGTCTTGCCTATTTTAGATTATCTAAACTCAGTGATTCTTGATTGGTTTCCAGTACTGCCTTTTGCATTGATTCTTTAGGTAGTTTCTATAATTTGTTGTTATGTCCGATTATGATAACTAATCATGGACGCTAGGACTATTAGAGTCATACTAGCTTTGAAAATAGATGCTCATAAGTCTGATTATTAATCCTAATTTTAGCTCTAAAGGACTCTGATTTTGGTTAATTAAGGGAGAACTAATCACTGGAAAGTTATTAACTACTTAAGCTTAAGTTGGCAACTAAGATTAGTCACAGTGTGGATAATTAACTAAGTCTAATGACCCAACCTCTTGAATCACTTGAATCAATCTAATTCCTAACTTAGACAAATAATTAAGCTAATTACATATTAAGCTAAGAGTTAGTCTAAATTCAACCACATTAGTGGTTAACTATTGAGTTAATCACTCAATTATGATAAAAATCAGTCAACATTTAATAAACTAATAACCTAATCCCTAATTACTAAAAGAGCAATTCCAAGGGTGCTAAGGGGTAATATAGGAACTACAATTGAAGAATCTTGGGTGTAACAACCCAAGAAACTTCTAGAATTGAGAAAATATCATAAAATCAGATTTTTAGGGGGTGAAACAGTAACTTTAAAAGGGGATAAGGGCTGAAATTAATGGGAATGTTCTAGAAGGAGGTACAAATATCCAATAGGATAAGGTTAGACAGTTGTACCTGTACTATTCCAGCCTAATTAGATAAGGAATACGCTCAAAAGATGCTGCCCTAAATTTCCCTATATATAGACTAGGATATTCAGCATATAGGGGGGGAGGGGGGGGGGGGGGATTTTTACACACTCTTTAGACTGCAATACACACAGGTTTTACAGACCTCTAGACACCTTTTTCGACATCTGAAAACACACCTCTACACATAAAAAAAAAGCTCTTAAGATCTGAAATTACATTGTTATTACCCTGAAAAACAGAAACAAATATACTGCAGAATGAGTGCAAAAACATTTTAAAATTTGATCTTTCTTGTAGCTGTGGGTTTTCTTTCCGGAAGAACTAGATTTTTTTAATTGCTGATTTTTGGTATTCAAGTGGTCATTCTCTGGGTTTTTTTATTGTTGGCTCTGTGGTTATTTGGATATTGTTGTTGAAGTTCCAATCTAAAGTTTATTTTGGTTTTCCTCGTTGATTTTGCTGTTATAGGTATGTAAATCCCAACCTGAAGTTATTTATATAAAAATGTGATATTCTTGTTCCTTGGAATGATTTCCCTGATACTTGTTGCTCCAGCTTAGTTTCAAAAAATTTGTTTGATTTATTGTTAGTTAGTTGATATGTAGCATCACAGAATCATTATGCTTAGTATAGCATTATTAGAGTTGAATCTGACCTCCTAATGGTCAGATTCATTCTATAAAATGCATAAAATGGTTTTTTTTGGTTGCTTAGAAAGCCACAAGCAGAGGCACGAACATTTCTAGTCAAAGTAAAACGATTCAAGTCGAAGAAGCAATAGTTTAGAGACATACTCCCTTTTCTTTTTTTTACTGTCTTCATATCGTTTTTTTAAAGCTGTATTTTTCAGTCGAACAAAATGTATTTATTCGTTTCTGGAATCATTGTAAAACAAAAACTGGACTGTATATTTATTTTGCTGCATTACAGTGTCAGGAATTAGTACGTGTATAGTTTATAAAACTTCGTGTTCAAACAGGTTTTTAAGAAGATTAGATCTCGTTTTAATCTTTTGGAATCTCGAATCCTGTTTTTCAAGCTTTAAACTATGCACATTTTCAATAGGTGTTAATCTCTAAAAACGGAATGTTATGTGAACTTAGTAGGTATATTCTTATAGACAATATCTTCATTTCTAACAAATTTGAAATCATGACCTCTTTTTATGAAACGTTAATATTGAGCCAAATTTTAAAGGGAAAAGACATCAGATGTTCTTCTTTAAAAAGAAAAGCGCCAAACTGGCTATTCGAATCTGATCAAGTTTGTCCGAAATTCCAGTTATTTTTTTATGAAAGACTCGTTGTTTTATAAAAAAAATCCTGTAAATCACCTTAAGTTTTTTATTTCAAATTTAATGGAATTCTGAAGTGTATAGGTACAGTTTCCTAAACAGCGTCTTTGTAATGGATGAATGAAACGATGCTGATTGTAGTTTAGATTTGCAAATCAATAGTTCTGTTTGGGCCCTTTTACAATCCTTTCATTTTTTAGCATGCTTTTAATTTAATTTTATAGCTTACTTTTCACAAATAGCCAAAACTAGGATTGGCCTAAAGTGATAATTGCTAAAATTGGGCTAAATTAGGACATAACCCAAACGTTTGCCCTTAGACTAGCTCATTTAGTTCTTAGATGACTTTTGAACACATATCTACCCTTTAGTCCAAAAATACCTCTTTTAGACTAAAATTACAAAACTTAGGGAATAATTGAATAATAATTATTGCTTCAAATAAACATTTTAACCATCATGACCATAGTCATGATTATGTAATCTACACTGGGGTGTGGCAACTCATGCCCCCGACCACAACTCCGAACAATAATAAAAATTACATGTTGTAAATCGGGGGTGCATTTCATGTGGCGCGTTTACAATGTGTCCAAAAATGACAAGTGCACGCCATCGTGACTTATTTTAAGATAAATTCATAAATATTAAAAGCGGCTAAAACTTAAAAAGGCTAAATGCACAATAGGCTAAAAACATGTGAATAATTAGATAATTAGGCTAAATATCAATAATTAAGCGACCGTGCTAGAACCACGAAATCCAGGAGTGCCTAACACATTCTCCCTGGTTAACAGAATTCCTTACTCGGATTTCTGGTTCGCAGACAATTTTTAACAGAGTCTAAAATTCCTCGATTTGGGATTTCAATAAATAAATGGTGTCCCGGAACACCGTCAAAAATCTGGGTGGCGACTCTAAAACTAAAATAAATCCCAAATTCGAATAATGTCACTTAAAGTGGAAAAACTTCCTATTACCCTTACCGGGGGTGAAAAAGGCGGTGTGACACGTACTGCTAGTAAGGCATCATTTTTATCCCATAGCCGTTGAATATCCAGTCCGCCTTGTTCTTTTGGAGTAGTTTCTTTGTTCCAATTAATTAGGTGTAGCCGTCTTTTCTGAGAGGTAGATCCCCAAAGAAAGTTCTTTTGATAGCTTTGTAATCTTGAAATTAAATGAGTGGGAAGTGACATCATTTGGACAAACATAGTTTATGTGCCGCTAATATAGCGGCTTGTCGAGATCTATGTCGGTCGTTGGAATCAAACGAAGGTCGAAGGACCATTCGATTCATTAAGAGGCATAGCGGCGAAATTCATCCCTCTTTTTCCTGTATTTGACTAGTCGTCCGAGGAAGACAAAACTGACCATCCTTCTCATCCCCCTAAGGAAGTAGAGCGCGCGGGTTTTCCACCCTATACAAGACAAGTGGATCGCGCACAATGAACGAGTCGGCTCCTATGCCACTAGTAATATGTGATTAGGAATTGTATTTTGAGTTGCCTTGATTAAAGTTGTACATCCGGCCATTGTGAGGTGGTTCATTTTCCAGCATGCAAGCCTATTTTTAAAATTGTCTACTAAGAATTGAAAATATCTTTTGTTGGGCTTTGAAGTGAAGATAGAAAAAGCCAGTTATTTTCCAAAGGATTTACCTTCCATCATATTGAATGAAAGAACAATATGTTATTTGTTGAACAATATTTAGGGAAGTACATCCTTGATTTTTTAAAATTAATTTTTTGACCTGAGTGTTGAATGAATTGGACCGGTAAATTAATAACTTTATGACAACTAGATGTGCTTATTTGCCAAGATAATGTCATCTGCAAAGAATAAGTGAGACATTTGTGGTGCTTTAGCGTTCAAGGTAATAGATTTCCATTGATTGTTTTTTTTCCGTTGTTTATCCTCCAAGACAATATTTTCATGCACATAATAAAAATGTATGATGAGAGCGGGTCACCTTTCCTAATACCTCTAGATGGTGTGATGAACTTTTTGGTGGATCCATTAAAATGAATTGCAGAAATTGTGGAGACACATGACATGACGAGAGATATTAGCTTTGGAGGGGATTTGAAAAAGGTTAATGAATGGCATATAAAGCCCCATTCCATCCGATCGAAAGCTTTTTCTAGGTCTATTTTTAGAAGCATGCTTGAGCATTTTGATCTAGAATTCCTAAAATAGTTTAGTAATTCTTGAACTATTATGGCATTAATCTGGCGCTCTTCGATTTTTTGGAAAGCATGCTGAGTAGGGTGAATAATTGTATGAAGAAAAGGTTTAATGCGATTAACAATAATTTTGATGATTACTTTGTAAAGGGTGTTACATAAACTAATAGGTCTAAAGTGGGTCGTAGTTGAAGGGCTCTTTATTTTAGGAATTAAACAAATATAAGTCTTGTTTAATTCTATGGGAATATGACCTTGTTGGAAAAATACTTTTGCAGAATTGGATTAATGATTGTTTTATTTGAGGCCAGAATTTATAATATAATAATGGATCGACTCTTTACCCTAGACATCTCATGTGGCCAGTAATAAAATAGTGGGGCTTGGCCCCCTTTTAACCTTTGTAAATTATTCAAAGTCTTTCAAAAGGTTGTGTATGTATAAATTTAGTCCAATAGGCATGTAAATAAATACTCAATCACTTTTGGGTATGTACTTAATAATTCTCTTTTTATTATGAGAATGTAGGGTTATTACAATATACCTTTTGAATTGTGATGATCCAAGGGGTCATTTTATGAACTAAGACTCCGTTCTAGGCTTGAATTGGCGAAAGTTAGAAATTTGGCGATTTTGGTCGACAGTGAAAAATTAGGTATCGGAATCGGAATAGAATTCCAAAAGTTGGAGTAGATTCATAGTGTCATTTGTGATGTATGTGCAAAATTTGAGGTCATTCGGACGTGGTTAGGTCTCGACGTCGTTAGCGAATTTTGGAAGTTTAGAAGTTCTTAGGCTTGAATGAGAGGTTGATTTGGTATTTTGGTGTTGTCTTGAGTGTTCTGGAGGTTCGACTAAGTTCGAGTAGTGATATATTACTTTTTTGAATTATTGGTTGAGATCTCGAGGGTTTCGAGTGAGTTTCGGGTAGGTTTGAGTTGTGTTGTGCTCGTTTTTCTTATGTTTCGATGTCGTTTTCAAGCATAAATGATATCATATTGAACAAATAAGCTTTGGTTTCTATTTTGATTGAAGTAATACACCTGTATCGTCATTACGGACCCGTAGCAAAAAGAATCATCGAATTTGGACATCATATGAGGATTTTATTGTAATTTACTAAGATTGCCAGATTTTTCAGATTAATTACGAAATTGCCACTGGCGGCGTATTTAAAACTCTGCACTATTTGCAAATATTAAACATACCTATCTCCTTCATTATAAGGTCAATTGAGTGATTCAAAAGCCTAAATTGACTAGAATTTCACAAGGAATCCATTGGAGGCATAAAAAGTGAGTTTCGGGATCGTTTGACACGAGAAAACGAGACAGAATAACTGACAGAAAATATATAAAACAAGAGTTTGTTCATTCGGTCATATTTTGAGTTGGAGAGCTCGAATTTGAGCGATTTTGGAGGCGATTTTCACCATAAGAATTCAGGTAAGTGTTCTTTCCTCATTTTTTGGTTATGTTTCATGAATCCATCTTCGTTTTTGGGATTTGATTGATGATTTTAAAGTGAAATTGAGGGAGTTAGGGCTTGAGTTTTGGAGAATTTTAGGTAGGGATTTGAGGGACAAAACAGAGTCCTATTTTGATAAATTTTATATGGCTAGACTCGAAAGAGGACGAGAGTTTTGATTCTGGCATTTTTGACTGATTTCGAGATGTGGGCCCGGGGGTCGAATTTTGGCCGATTTCAGATTTTTGGCATATTTTGTAGTTTTTATTGTGGAATTCGATTTGTTAGCCTATGTTGATGGTATTAATCTGATTAAAATTAGATTCGAGCGGGTTAGAGCAAGATTCTAAAGGAAATATTGTAATTGAGCAGTGAGTGGCCTGCGAATTTGAGGTAAGTGCTTGGTTTAACCTTGACTTGAGGGAATATGAATCCCCAACTTGATTGTTATGTGAAATTGCTTGTGTGTAGTGTATAGGTGAGGTGACGAGTACCTATGCACTACTAAATAGTTGTTTAACATGATCCCTTTTTCGTTTACCATTTATTTGCTTCCCGGCTTAACTGTTTTATGATTATTGAGGTTTACCTGGCTAATTATTTTCATTAGATTATTGCAAAGTATTGTACGAGGGAAATACGCCACGGTGACCCTTTATCGTCCTACATTTTCATCTTATGCATGGAACGATTATCACGACAAATTCATCAATTAGTTGACTACCAAAAATGGAAGGCCATAAAGATCTCAAGAAATGACCCAGAAATTTCTCACCTACTGTTTGATGATGATATTACATTAACTTCCAAGTTAACCACTACAAGTCTATTCCAATATAGATACTCTTAACCAATTCACACAAAAATCAGGACAAAGCATTAATTTTTCTAAGTCCAAAACTTATTTCTCTAAAAATGTTACTCAAATTAATAAATCTTTTGTCCTAACATCCTTCAGTATGCAAGAAGAAGCCCAGTTTGAAAAATATCCGGGATTTTCCCTGTTTGTACAAAGACCCATCAAATCTGACTTCCAGTACATCCTGGACAACTTTAAAGCAAAACTAGCAGGGTGGAAAGTCAATATGCTTACCATGGCAGGGCGAGCTACTCTTATTAAATCTACGCGAAACATTCTCCCTAATAATGTAATGCAAGTCATTAAACTCCCATCAAATGTCATATCTAAAATGAACGGATATCAACAAAATTTCCTTTGGGGTACTACTCAACACAAAAGTAAATTCACCTTATTAAATGGTCACTCGTTCAACAACAAAAATGTCAAGGTGGTCTAGGCATTCAAAATTTAACCACCGAGAATAATGCCTTACAAGAAAACTTAGCATGGAGACTTTTCAAATCTCCTGGCTCACTATGGGCCTCCCTATTACTAGCTAGATATATCTCCTCTACTCATCAAAGTCAAACCTCCAACATCTGGAAAGCTATCCAATTAGACTAGTAGTTTTGCAAAAAAGAGTTGTCCGGCATATCGTTACAGGCCAACATATTAACTTCTTGAATGAACCTTGGATATGACCAAATATCACACTTAGAAAAATCATCGAAGGGCCACTACCCAACCACAAAGAAGATTCCAGGGTCAATCAACACATCACAAATAATATGATCAATACTACTTATTTGTCTTTTGACCTACCTATCACAATCCTATCATTAATCCGCCAAATTCATGTTCCAACACTTGCTAACTTTCATTCCTTTGATCAAATAATTTGGGGTCTTACATCTTCAGGACATTTCTCAGTAAAATCGTTATACAACGCATTAACTGGCACTCATAACCTATACCACTACACTTGGATTTGGAAACTAAAACTACCTCCAAAAATCATCCTTTTCCTGTGGTTACCTTACTAAAAAGAGTTTCCCTTGGTCTATGAACAGGAAGGATGAAAGCGAGTCAGTATGCTAATTCCTCATCCGCGAATCAGCCCTTCCCGCAGGTTCTTATCTCAAAGAACAAAGAATTGGAGGAGGAAAATCTTGATAGAATTTGAAAAAGCAAACGACAAGTCGAAGGCAATGAGCGAACTCCGGGCGAATATGAAGCGCATGGATACAAGTTATGCCTTGGAATGAAAGCGACCTGGTTGAATTGGGGAAAATTGTAGGTATTATTGCATGTCCTCTAAAATTTAATGTAGGTGCAAATTCTCCCAATGTATGGCCTACCATATTATTCGTGCCAAAGGCTACCCACATCAACTCATCTTTATTAGATCCACATCACAAATTCGAACATTTGTGCACTTTTCCTACAGAGTGAGGAAAATATTAACCACCTCTTGTTCCAATGCACAAATGCTCTCCACCTATGGACTCAATTAGGCCTCGCAAATAATCTACACTGTATGGATATTACAAACACACAACCTATTTAAGTCATCTACACTTTAATTAACACCACGAATAATCTGCCGCTAAACCTACCTTCACGATTATTAATTTCATATCCAACATGGCATATATGGAACCTACGTAATCGATTCATCTTCCAACATCAATCACCCACCCCAGATATTCAGCAAATAGATTCACAAGCAGCTGAATATCACTTTATTATTCAAAGATAATCACAAAAACCAACTGTCACACCCATGTGTGTCAAATGACACCCTCCTCCACTAGGTACTATTATATTAAACACGACGGACCCTCTAAGGCCAACCACCTAGAAATGGCATAGACGACTTTTTTAGAAATGACATGGGACATTGGTTACTTGGATTAATGGGCACACGACTCACAGGAAACTCTACATATATGGAACTATGTGCCTTATTAGAGGGATTAAAATTAGCATGCCATCATCACTTTAATTCATTAGAAATCAATGTGGATTTTATAGAGGTAATCTCGATGTTAAACCATCACAATTTACATTACTCATCAATACAAATGGAATGTAGGTACTTGCTTTGGCAATTGGGTAACCCAAACATCAAACACACATACAGGGAGCAGAATCGCGTCGCAGATATACTCGCACAATATGGAGCCACACAAACCTCAATGAAACAAGAAATCATTCTACAACAACCATCCACCTTTTTGAATCAGCAACTTCGGGATGACCAAAGGGGTAGTGCTTACACAAGAAACGTAACAATACCTACATCAACAAACATCATGTCCTTTTGTATGCATGAACATGACAGTGGCAAAATTTTTATAGATCAACCTAAGGATCATTATAATGGTCCAGATTTTCTTTTTGTACCAATCTGCATAATGTACAACATGCTCCTTGTATTGGCTCTCACTTTTAAATTAATATAATTTCTTCTACTGACAAAAAAAAAGCTTTACATACTGTATAGTTTACCTTCCCAAAAAAACAAGAAAAGCCTTTCATTACTTCTTGTGTAGTTTATACATATATGTACAACTCATA
The DNA here is from genome assembly GCA_005239495.1 of Nicotiana undulata. Taxonomy (NCBI): domain Eukaryota; kingdom Viridiplantae; phylum Streptophyta; class Magnoliopsida; order Solanales; family Solanaceae; genus Nicotiana; species Nicotiana undulata. Next base: position 294,739 of record ML259950.1, on the reverse strand, counting down.
CTCATACATTACAACTAAATAGCTTATATACAACTTTGCAAAGTTGTAGCCCCAAAAAATAGTCCAAGATTCAAGTTTAATTCCAAATAAGTTCTCAAAATCTCTATTCCATTTTTTTAAAATCAAGCTTCAAACCCAATCATCAAATCAGTAATTGTGACTCAAACATTAGTTGAACAACTAATTAATTGAAGCAGTAAAAATTAAATTTTTACTATAACCCACCGTTGTTGACCAAGCTTAAATAAATAAGTTTAAATTGTTTGTTTTACTGTAATCCACCATTGTAATTTCAGTATATTTGTTTTCTTTTTTCATCTTTTTACCCTGCTAGCTCCAACTCATTTTCCACGCATACCACCATATTCCGGGAGTATCAATAGAGAATTTACCTCTTTTTTTTTGGTAATTATAATTTTTATTTCCAGAAAAACATTTACATATTTCCGTAATATCTTCTAAAGTTGGACATCATTCCCAACTTTAGTCTACTTCAATTTCCTCTTCTACTACATACAACATCTATATTTAGTCTAACTAGGATAGTAATCTAGCTGTTTCAATCTTGCTGCCAGCTTCTTCTTCATCCTTCCCCTGCCATGAATATCCTGTATAATCTGTCTTACTATAGCTTCAGCTGTCTTCATCTTTTGTTGGAAAATTTTACTATTTCTATTCAACCAACAATAATACACACTGCCTGCAACTGCCATGCGATATAGTTCCTCTCGAGGACTGTTTCCAAAAGCATATTTTTGAGCCCATTCCAGTTCTTCTGCCCAACTCATTGCTTGCCTCTGAATTCCTTGCCAATTGAGAATTTACCTCTTTATATTTAGTTTACTTGAATATAAGGCAACCATATGATTTAAAACATATGGTTTCTCTACTTTCATATATTTGAGCACTGGTTTACTTGAATATAACGCAACCATTAATTCTTGTTTACTTTCTTTTGTGCAAGCAATACAATACTCCATCTTTTTCGTCCAATATATTTTTTGCGTGCAAGGAGGTAGCTATATATATACTTATTACATGAAAATTTTAATTGGGGAGGATAAAACAGCGAAAAACTTGAAATATAGTAGTTGATTTAGGTAACCAAGTAAATGAAAACTATAAAACAAAAAGAGGGAGAAGAAAGTCATTTAATTTATACAACTATTAACAACACCGCAGATCTTCAATGCCACAAGGATTTTTCAGATGAAAAAGAACACGTATTAAAGCCATTTTTTAGGCATGACATGATCCTGATTTGCACAATGATGAAAAATACTATAGTGCTATCTCATTTCGTATATACTGCTTATTCCCTAGATTCAACATCTTCATAATGAATATTTACAAGAGAAATTAGCCCTAATTACTAAGTTGATCCTAGCTAGCATCCTCCACAACCACCGCCTCCGCAGCCACCACCGCCTCCGCAACCACCGCCGCCACCGCAACCTCCACTGCCTCCGTGATGACCACCGCAACCGCCGACGCCGCCAGTACTACCTAGAGTTCCTACAGTAACTATAGTTCCAGCAGAACTATCATAGCCTGTGCCATTCCATGACCGCCTAGTACCTTTTGTTGTGGAATAAACATACTTTTTCTGGTCTTTCTTTATGTTGACCTCCTTTTTTTCGGTGGACGACTTTTTGCTAACACACAACCCCATGGCAATTGTACAATGAAGAGACCGACGAAAGAATGATTTCTGAAGATAAAGATGAATTCTGACCAAACTTTTTATATATATAGAAGTGTGGAATAGATAAGGTCGTCTTCTTCCTCCAATGGAAATATATCTATGTTAGGATTCTATCGTTACGATTTTGTCATGTTTTATCTCGATCATGTTTGATTGTTACTTTTTCTTGAAGGAAGAATTAACCATCTATCACTATATTTAGCTACGTAAATTTGAATTTTTATACTGAGGTCTTTCCTTCTTTCAGTTGCTTTCTACCTGACATAATTTTATCTCATTGAACTTTTATATTTGGTATCTAAAAATCACTTTTTTTACATAAAAATCATTTAATTTTATGTTCATTATACAAAAGTCACTTTTCTTTCTTTTGTTACACAAAAATCATTTTATTTTGCTCTACTTATAACAAAAGTCACATTTTTAAAAAGTCTATTATACCCTTGATATTATATCAACCTTCATATTTATGTAATACCTTTTATATTATATACTATATAATATATTTCTACCTATATATTTTATTTATAAATAAAATAACTTAATATTATTTTATTTATTATTTTTATAATATATGTGTATATTGAATTTTATCTTTAACTTTAATTTTTAAGATATATTAGTAGCGTTATTAAATTTGTCAGTAACTTTAATATATATTAGTAGAGAAATAAATCGGAAAGTACATTTCTGTGAGAAAATTCGCAGGTAAACAAACAAAGAAAGTGAGGAAAAAATCATATGTTAATCTGAAAGAAAATCCCTAGATAACTCTACATGCGAATTTAGCTGGGGATATTTTCTTGGGGATTCACCTGGACAATTGGTTATTTGGGAAATTACACTACTAGAATTTCGGGAAAAACTGTCCAGAAAAATCGACCAAAGTCGGTCGATAATGGCCAATAACCGTCCAAAACGCGACCATTAACGTGTGGTCGTATTTTGATGGTCGGAAGGGCATTACGACCAACTTTTGGTCGGTCAATTAAATTCAAAAAAAAATGCTGAAAAAAATTTATTTTATAACACTACTAATTTATCTTGAAAATTAAAGTTAAGAAAAAATTAAATATACGAATATATTATAAAAATAATAAATAAAATAATATTAAGTTATTTTATTTATAAATAAAATGCATAGGTAAAAATATATTATATAGTATATTGTATAGCATGTATTACATAAATATGAAGGTTTATATAATATCAAGGGCGTGATAGACTTTTCAAGTAAACATGTGACTTTCGTGATAACTGAGCAAAGTAAAATGATTTTTGTATAACAAAAGAAAAAAAAGTGACTTTTGTGTAATGAACACAAAGTTAAATGATTTTTACGTAAAAAAAAAAAAAAAAAAAAAAAAAAAAAGAACAGTAACTTTTGGGTAACAAGCATTCAAGAATGTGTTTTTTGGGAGATGAGTTGCGGAGGCATTAGGAAAGTAATTTAGCCGCTCACTATTGGCTGGGATTTTGTCTATTCTCTCCATGATAAGGGCTTTTTTCTTTCTACGATTCGTCCAAGTAAATTTACATCCTTTGAAACCTAGGTCAACTAGGTCAACTAGGTCACATTTATTAATACAATTCCAAAGATATTTAGATCGATTTCTATTGATTTTGTTTCCACCTAATTTTTCTGATGACTCAATGACATCATTGAAATCGCCCCCTAGGACCATTAGAATTATAGCATGCATGTTAATAAGGTTGTTCCACATATGGTTTCTAAGCTGGATGTTATTACTAGCATATATAGAAGTAAAAGTCCAGGTTTTATGTGTGGGAATTACCTCAATCGTAGCGCTGATTTCCTGCTGGCTTCTACGCACGAAACTGTGGATATTTACCATGTTGTGATCCCATAGGACAACCATTTCGCCTGATTGGCCTTAGCTGGAATCTCAATCATGTCGGAAAAACCAAAAGGATTAAGAAGGGACATGTGGTTATCCATTTTGGTTTCCAACAGAGTGACCATGAAAGGACGATGCATGTCAACTATTTCCCTAAAGTTTAACCTGAAATTCTCGTTGTTCCCTCCACGGATATTCCAAATGATAAAAGATATTGGCCTATTCATGTTGATTGTCCAGTTTTGGAGATCCCCGTTCTCCCGCACCCTTGGTGCATGTACTGGGTTCCTCCTCTGGAACGGGACTAATATCATGGCATGTTGACCTATTGTTGGATCTGCTGGTGGACGTATGTCCATCGTGCATTTGTAGAGAGCCACTGGACAGTTGAGTACTTGCCTCTGTTCTATCCACTGCCTCCTCCATTATTTCCTCTCGATTTGTTAGATTTCCTTGTGTGTGTGATTGAGTCGAGTTCTGATGAGTGGCTACCTGGAGTTGCATGAGGTACAGTTGGAGCTTGGCCTTGGGTTGCATGTGCATCCCAAGAGGTAAAGGTGGGGTTGAGACTTGTTGCTATCTCTGGAGTGAAGAATGTTAGGTCCATCATTGGGTGATTGTTTTGGGTTTGGACAAAGTGAGGGGGTAGGTTCCATTCTCCCATCATCATTTGGGTAAGGTTGGGTGTCATGTTTAGTGCTACTGGTGTAGAATATTGTTCACCCATACATGATTCATGAAGTTGTTCATGGACAAACGGATGCTCTCCGATATTAGTTGAGTTAGATAATGTGTGTTTTGTATGATTATGACCGTCTCCCTTCCATTCAAGATTATGTTGAAGGATATTGCATGCCCCATCAGCGCTAATTCCACCCAAGAAAGAGGTTGGTGGTTTTCTGGTAGTGGTGGCTGAATGAAAATTGTGGGAGTGTTCTGTGTTTGGGGGGTCTGTGGTGTTTGGTTTGCCATGTTTAGAAAACGGCTTAGACGAAGTATTTGCATGAGACTGTGGCGTTTCCGATTTGGTAGAGGAAGCCTTGGCATTTTCTAACTGTTTGTTAGAATTAATAGGTGTGGTGGGCAGACTGTTGGGTTCCCAAAATATTTTTTGTATCTTTTGCAGTAATTTCACCGTTCATTTGCATGTTATTTAAGGGGGATAGCGTAATGTTTTTTTTTTGAGGGGGGTAGTGGATTGGGTTGGGGATACGTGTTCAGCGTTATTGGCCATTTGTTGGCCAGGTGTATTATGTGTTGACAAGTAGGCTATGTCATTAGAAGCATGCAACAGATTTTTATTCTTGTTAGCTACTAAATTATTGTTTAGTGCATGCGTATTAGTAGCTAGGGTAGAGGGGGTTATTAGGGGTGGTAGTTTGAAGATTAGCAGGTATTTCTTCCATGTTAGATGACACGTGGCCATTACTTTCGTCCAACACATTTTCATTATTAATATTTTTGTTTATTTTTCCTGATAACCGGTTAGTGGATTTTTCCAAAACCATGTCCTCATTCATCAGAATTGAGAAGTGGTTTTCAGATTGGAAATTTTTAGTGGTAAGGTTGGGATATGGAAAGGTTCCTCTCATTTTCATTGGATAGTAATTTGTCTTTGAAGGTAGTAATTTGGTTCGATTGGGTAGTGTTAGTGTCAGGAGGTTTTGGGGGGAGGAGTTCTAGATTGTTAAGGTTGTTCATTAATCTTCCCAGATTTTTGGGGAATTAGGAAATTTTCTAGTTTGATGGTTTTTCGTTTTGTAGAGAGAGGTCAGAGCTTCTTACGAAAGAATAGATTAACCAGTAAGTTCGATATTTTCTAATTTTATACCGAAGTACTACTTTTTGCCTATGAACCAAACAATTAAATACTCAATTGAATTTCACATTGAACTTCGAAATAGAGCTCGTAATGCTCTAGTTTTACTATCACGTTAATGATGTAAAGTTCCATGCAATAGTTCAAATTTGGAATGATTTTTATAAGGCAAAATTATAATTTTAAAGTTTTAAATATTAGGATTCAAAATAGTATTTCAAATAAGGAAAAAATTTATAATCAAATTTTTAGTTGATTTCAAATTCCTAAATATTAGGAAAATAATTAAATTATTATTTTGTTCAATATAAAATTTATTTTTAAAGGATAAAAAAGACAAATGACATTTCACTAAAGACATTCGTGCTTTTAATATTGTATAGATAGATATAAATATAGATAGATAGATATAGATATAGCTAGATTCTTACTGACACTAAAACTTAAAATATGAAAATCACTTCTTTTGACGAGTAGAGGTGTTCATAAAAATCCATAAAAGGACCAAACCAACTGAAAAAATTGATATTTTTTTGGTTTGGTTTGGTTTTGGTTTTGAATTTTAAAAATCAATCAAATTTGGTTTAATTTTGGTTTTAATCACAAAAAAATCGGAACTAAAATTTCTAAAATCTTATAGTACATGTTAATCGTTAGCATTTTTAGTCTAGTTCTTTGCTATTATAATAAATTAATCATTTGTCTTCAATTATAGTTTGATTAGTAGTTTTTTTTTGCTAAATATAAGAATTAATTGAGTCCTTAAAGTATTCATAACTATTTGAGTCAACTATTTTTAATATATCTTGATAAATGATAGATTTTTCAAAAAAACGATTTCATAGTGGCTGGAAAATGGTTTGGTAGTGGTTTCAGTCACCACCACAACTGCTACCTCCGCCGCCGCTGCCGCTTCCACCTTCAGAACCACCGCCACCTCCAGAATCGAGGCCACCTTCAGGACGGTGACTGGTGTGTACGCTGACAGAGCTATCACTAAGGTTGTCGATGGTGTAATAATGAACAGTGTCGTCACGTCGTTTGATATTTTCGCAATTTTTAGGAGCAGGAGGTCTGGGGGCTTGTTGGTTTTCGTTATCTTTGCCACCTCTAGCTTTTATCCTTGATAAGCGTGAACCCATTGCTTACGTACGATATATGAAGGAAATAAAAGAATACTCCCTCATCAACAAAACAAACTAAACAAGTGATTTTTTATCACGTATATTAAGAAATTTACTTTTTAATATTAATTAACAATGAAATTGACCATATTAATATTTACTAGTTCACTTAAATAATTTTTTATCTGTTTTTACGCATATTAAGAAATTCACCTTTTAGTATTAATTAATAATGAAATTGACCATATTAATATTTACTATTCTACTTAAATACTCTTAACACATATTCCAAAATTATTTACTGAAGGACAATATAAAAAAAAAGAAAAAAATTAATTTCGAAAAAATTATTTATTTTAAATAACAAGAAAAAGGTCAGAAAATTATTTATTTTGAACTAGAGGAAGTATACATTATTGTGGGAGAAACTGGTGCGTACGTAGACGAAGAAGATATAATGATTGGAGGGGTAATATTTTTCATATTTGTTTCTTGCTATAGATAGATTATAACTGAAAATCTTGTAGAACAAGAAAGCTTTAGAGAAAAGTTCCAGGAAGATTTTTGGTCATCCTCCTCCAACCCGACACTCGGATATCTAGTTGTCTTAGGATTCTATATGCATGATTCATTCACCTACTTCTCTTCATTTATTTAATATTTTTAGTTTATCTAAAATTTTATTATTTCCACTAGAAAACCAATAAATTCAACTTTTAGTTCTTTTTTTATTAATTTATATTTCAAGTTTTTAAGGTACTAACTTTTTCATTACTACTTAATGTTCAAAAATTCATTATCTTTTGTATTGTGACATGCTTCACTATTTTACTGATGGAATATCCTTCACTATTTTACTAAAAGTAAAACAAAATAATTTTTGTTTTGTTCCTCGATTGAAAAAAGATGTCTTGAGCAATTGAAGAAGTACTTTGATAAATAGATTTAATCTTGACTGATTCAATTAATGTATTAGTATTTATTCGATTATACAATAAAGATTATATTTTTTTTACTTTGTTCAAATAATAGTTATACCCGTACAAAATTCTTCTATTTCTCAGTATGATCTCTATCATCTCTATTTCCCTTATCAATTTTCCTATCTTATTTAGGGCTATGAATTTCTCTATCAATTTCAATACCTTATTCTTACCTATGAGGTTCCAAAATTTTATCACCTAGGAGTTCTCGGTCATCCTTAAAAAAAAGGCTTACTATACACCCCAACCCCATCCCTTGGAAAAAAAACAAGAAAGGAAAAAGAGAGATGGTAGTTTTGTTGTTCCCGCGAAACAAAGATCATTCGCTTGGTGAATAAAGTGGATCACCCTCTATTTGGCTTCGGACAAACACTTTTTTTGACGGGTCGAGCTTTCTATAAAAACCGATGCAAGAACGTATTCTTTTATCTAAGCTTCTTCCTTGTGCATTAACTCCCCCATCGTATCGATGGTTCATCCACGCTCGGTGCCATGAAATGATTGAGAACTACGATGGGGTGGGTCGAAATGCACTTTGTTCTTTGTATTCAATAAGTATTGCATGACCATTGATAAAGAATAATCTTTCTAAATAACTTTGTGTCAGCAAGGCCTTCAAGCATTCCAAATACGCCGGAAAATGACATAGCGTAGAAAATGACGACTCCTTCAAAGAAACAAAATTATTCAAGTTTTTTTTCCAAAGAAGTCCCGCTTCGACCGCCTGACAAATCATCTACTTTAAGAAGTAACTTACTTTCTTTCATAACAGAATTCGTACAGCATGAGATGTTATTATCAAAAAATATAGCGGAACAACTAAAATGGTATATATTTACCCAGAAGTTTCAAGCTCAAGTATTAAATATAAATAAATTGCTATTAGGAAGTGTTTTTACGATAATTTGCGCCTCCTCATGGCCGGTTTGAGCACAAGCGGAAACACAATGAAATGTTGCTTCTTTTTCACTTTAGCTTTATTAAAATTCTGTTAGCCTTGGACTAAAACTGACTAACTTTGTAAACGTGAAGGACTATTAGTGTCTATGATTATAACATAAGGGACCAAATTACGTCCATCTCCATATTTAAAGGACTATATGTTATCTTTTTTCTCACATAAAGAGATTGCTCCACCAGGAGTATTGATGGCTGACACAAAGAAATGGACGAAAATAGCTCAACCCCAACTCTTCTGAACAGCAAAAGTACAGTCATCTCCAAAGATTTGTCTGCAGAATCAATTTCTAAGCTCAATAGCTTCTTAAAAAATATGGGGGTCTTCGACCTTACTTTTCCTGCCCAGTACGATACGAAGGACTCTTTCTCTGAACTCACCCGTGGTTGCCTCAAGGTCCGGCACATCCACCGGGGCAAGATTTCCTGTATTCTCTCTGTTAAACGTCCTATCATGGTAAATAACAGTATATGTTTTCTTACTATTGGGTCTTTATTATAGGAGTATGATATTTGGTTGAAAAATTTGGGTCTTTTTAAAAAATATTGTTTCGGTTACTATTTTCGTGGAATATGTTAGATGTTTGTATTAAATGTTGTTTTAAGCTTTTAGGATCCTTTTCCTTTTCAGCCTTTTTAGATTCCCAGTTCAGTTGAGGAAAGGATTTCTCTACTATTGTTATCCTAAATTGATTACCATGAGTATTAATATGGATGATACCGCCATGATCGGATTTAGAATACTCATATTAGGTCCGGTGTTTTTGCAATTTAGAGGAGCTCTAACTTTAGATAATCCCTAATTGGTCTGAAAATGACTAATTATTCTTTAGTATTGCAATGGAATTGACCCAAATGGATCAAAATGATTACAGAAGATTCATACCACCAATCCCAACTAGTTGTGAATTGAGGCGTAGTTGATATGAGAAAGTTTCCTGCGCTATTTTTTTTTAGTTTCTAATTTATTGAATATTACATCAAATCATAATTTGCGGTCAAAAGGTCCCCGGTGTGTGTATTCCTTAGTGATTGAGGTGTAGTTGATTGATTGATTAATGCGTAGAAGACAACCAGTGGTTGAAATAAAGATCTTAATATTTCTGGTAGGTGGACAGCAGTATCAGTTTTAAGGAGCTGACACTACTATGCCAGTATCTGATTTTCAGTAGGTTAGGTATTGAATAGGATTGAGAAAGATGATGAGTTTAATGAGATCCTAGTTTTCTGGGGAAGGTGTATTAGAACAGAGACTGATTGTATGGACATATTGGTTCATTCTGTTTCATTTTTCGTGGAGGTTGTTGGAGGTGTAAAGGGGGAGGTTAGGGGACAGATATTATTTTGGATTATATTAGTAAGACTTAACGAGATACTTGAAGTTGAGAGGCTTCAGAACTTGCCTTTGTATTTTTGTTATCAGATAGCATATGCATTTTATTTAACATGGCACTGTTATTACCGTGGATTTGACGTATCCCCAATTCTGAAACTTCTATTTGTTCTAATCAAACGGAGTTTCTCATTTACCTTGGAATTGAAACAACTGCTTCTATTCCATTGAATGGGCTAAGACAGAAACCTAGGAGTTTCATCTGTACTTTTATAGCATTGCCAGCCAAAACTAAAAGGAAAAAAGGGGGCAGGGTGAGGGGTGGGGGTGGGGGGGGATTCAAGAGGGGGAAAAAAGAAGTGATTTCAAACCATTTCCATTGTTTAATAGACTTGACATCTCTATCTGACCTCCTTCCTGATCCATGTATAATTTAATAGACTTGACATCTTTATCTGACCTCCTTCACGATCCATGTATACTTTCTACCTTGTGGAATGCTGCAGAGAATTTTTTTCTGGATACAATTAAAACTCCCAAATTGCATCATATATCATTGCATCTAGTGTATACTATGTTCTCTTCGGTATTTAGCTGTTTCTGAAAAATTAAGAGTGCTGAAACACATGGCTTTTTTCTTGCAGAACATCTATGGTTCACTGCACGGAGGAGCTGTTGGAGATGTAACAGTAAGGATAGCAACTGTCTGTGTCCGAACTATTGTTGGAAAGGATAAAGAGCTCTTTCTTGGAGAATTGAGCATATCTTATCTATCTGGTGCTCCTCGAAATGTGAGTCTCTAGGTATTTTTTTTTTCTTGTCAGCATTCTCTGTGTTAATGCAATGCTTGTAGTTTAGCATCAAGGAAGCATATCGAGATTTGTATGCAGTTCAACTTTTGTTTGCACCTGTGGCCTGCCACAGTGCTGACTGTTTCTGAATCTTCTTACAATTTTATAAAAACTGCACAGGTGTTATTTGTTAACGGCAAACATGGCGAACCCATATAGAAATATTGGATTAGAAAATGATAAAACTGGCTTAGACTTATAGAGTAGGAACATGGCTGTCATGTTGAATCTTGTTTTACCATTCTATTTACTTACTGAGGTCTGGAAATATATTCGTCAACAGAACTAGTTATTGTCTGCAATATTTCATTTCTTGTGGTCTAATCTGCGTCCTTCCTTTTCTCTAATTTATCCTCCTTTTGTATTGGAGGTACCCACAGGCAGAAGTAATAGTTAATGCAACCATTATTAGAAGTGGGAGAAACTTGACTGTAGTTGCAGTGGATTTTAGACTTAAGGATTCTGAGAAACTGAGTTACATCTCTCATGCAACGTTCTATCACATGCCTGTAGCAAGTTTATGAGCTAGACTTGATCCAACACATTAAGTCAAGACATCCTGGTACGTATATGTGTCCTGAAACTTTTCTGATCTCCCAATGTGCAAAGTTGCTTCATTTTTTTACTGAATCTAGTTATAGTAATAGTTTCCAGGTCTCTGATAATGCACATCCAATTACTTACCTACTCAAATTGTTTATTGAAGAACTTCTAATTTGAGGAGTTTAGTCAGATTAAAGCATACAATTTTTTTCACCTACCCTGATGACCTTTAATCAGCTCGGTTCCAAAACTTATGTTTCGTTTGCTGTTGTTCACATGTAATTGTTTTCTGGTGTTCAACAACTCTTTTAACACCTTAAAAGTAATGATTTAACATTTTCCACTGGCATGTACTTTTCTTTTAATCAAAAGTACCTAAGCTAAATCTCTCTGTCTACAAACAGGTTGAAAGGCCAGATAAGTCACAACGTTGAGGGCTTATAAGAGTTGCGCTATAAAAGGGAAAAGTTCAGCTGTGTTGCTGGAGCAAAGATGTTATTCTTTCCCTGTTTGCTGTACTTAGAAACGACTGTGTAAATAAAGTTGTGTGCCAAATAGCTAAGTTGCTCAGACACGGGGGCAGATCTTGAGGTCGGATCTATCAAGATGTAAATTTTAAGATTCGGAGATACGGATCCTAGTACGGATACGGGTGCGGGGATCCGGCTAAAAATAATTAAAATAAATAAAATTCTCTCTAATTTATGAGAAATTTTGTGGAATACTTACGTATAGTTTGTAAAGTGTGGATTTCCTTTTTATCCTCAAGTTGTAGATAAGTAAAAGATTGATTTCCTAGATAAGATATGTTATTTTCTTTAAATTTACCCTAGTTTTAGTTCTGACTTCGGTAATCAAATTGTATCTCGTCCCGAAATTTTTTGTCCATCGTGGTCAAAGCACCCAAAATATACCAAATTCGATACGGATCCCATACCTACACCCATTCGAGTATCGTGTCGACACCGGTGCGGCACCTAAACTGCCATGTCGGAGCAATTTAGCCGAATAGTGATAATCTGCGGGCAGAGGCAGATAACTGATGGCATCGTAGTCCTGTTACAAACTCAGTAATGCAATAACACTCTTGTTACAAGCAAAAGTCCAAAGAACCAGCATTTTCAGCATTTGTTCTTAAAAAGAGCTGGAAAACTAATTGGAAAAAGTTACCTATTGTTTGGATGGTTGTTACATATCATTTTATAATGTATCGTATTGTATTGCATTATAATATGTCGTTTGATGAATACAGTGTTTGGATAGATTGTGTCATTTGTCGTCGTTTAGTGATATCACACACCAGCAATATGAAGAATAAGCTTACAATATTATATATAAAAAAATTATGAGACGTTATATAAAAAGGTAGGGTAAATAATGAAATTAAATTATTTAATAATAATGAATGGTGAGATTGAGAGAAAAAGACAAGGTAACGACGTGACCACACCAAATCGGTCGTTACATAAAGTGACATATTTCGTCGTTACGTAATGACGGATTTAACGATACAATAAAATTTAAGTAATCATCAAAACAAATATTGTATTTAAAGTAACAATACAATACAACAGGTAACAACCATCCAAAAAAGCTTAAGAATTGCAAACAATTGAATTTCGAAATCTTCAAAAAAATTCTATCCTTTTAAAGTAAATATGAGTTTGGAAAGCTAGCCTGGTTTAATATGGACATGGGATTTATCGCTCTAATGGGATCAAAAGGAAATTGGTGAAAAGAAAACGGCTAGAATGTTTTTGGGAAATTTACCTACCTATATTATAATCGAAACCTATTTACCATTTGTATTTGGGTTCCTTAATTACGTTGTATATCTATATTTACAAGTTAGATACAAAATCATAAAAAGGTAGAAAATTCAAGATACCTCAAATGTTGCCTATCTGTTACACAACACCCAACCCCAATTTCAGTATCCCCTACATTTAATGTTCTGTTCCTTTTTCAAAGGATTTCCAAAAATATTTTTTCTATTTCTTAATAATCACTCAAAATCTCTTATTTTTTAATACCCCTCCCCCAAAATTGCCGATTCTTCTCCTTTTTCAAAAATCTTCAAACCCAATTTCTTTCTCTCTTACTAGTCACCCAAAATCTCTCTTTCTTATTGATATAATGCAGACGAAATTTGGAATATTACTCTAAAATTTGGAATATAAAGACTTAAGGGTAAGTGTTGGCCAGTCAAGAACTCCCATGTGCAGAAGATGAAAGTAGCAAAGATGAAGATGTTGCTATGGATGTGCGGGTGTACCGGGAGAGATAAGATCAAGAATGAAGTTATCCGAGAGAGAGTGAGAGTAGCCTCCGTGGAGGACAAGATGCGGGAGTCGAGGCTGAGATGGTTCAGACATGTTAAGAGAAGAAACATTGATGCTTCTGTTAGGAGGTGTGAGAGGTTGGTCATGCGAGTTTGAGAAGAGGCCGAGGTAGGCCTAAGAAGTACTAGGGAGAGGTGATTAGACAGGGCATGGCACTGCTTCAACTTACTGAGGACATGACCCTTGATAGGAGGGTGTGGAGGTCGAGGATTAAGGTAGAAGGGTAGTGGGTAGTTTTTAGTTGCTCATCTATAGTCTTAGTAGTACACATGTCCCTTCATATTCTCATATTTTTATTACGTTATGTGGTTTTGTTCGCCTCAGGTATTGTATACTCTATTGCTATTATATAGTACTACTTATCCTTTATCTCTCCCTTTTTTTTTCTCTTCCTTCTTTCTTCCTTTCCTCCTTTTCTTATTACCCTTCCTGAGTCGACGGTCTATTGGAAACAGCCTCTCTACCTGTTAGGTAGGGGTAAGGTCTGCATACAGACTACCCTCCCCAGACCCCACTTGGTGGAAACATACTGGGTTTGTTGTTGTATTTTGTTTCTCTTTCAAGATTACTACGCATTAACAAATGTTTCACTAACAATAAGAATCATTATATGATTTTTGTTATAGAAATCTTCCCAAATTGCTATCTCTTCACGTACGGCTTTGAACTTCGATTTGAAGCTGCTCTCTTCACTGATAAGGGGAAAAAACGAATTATATGATAATTGTATCATATCTGTTTTAAAATTTTATCACAACTGTATCAAAATTATATGTGACTTGTATATGATACATCAGCACCCAAAAACAATACTTGATACAATACTAATACAATTATAATATGATTGTATTATTTTCTTAGTTATGCTTGAAACTTGAAGAAGATGAAGGCCGTAATTGTATTATAATTTTTCAGAAATTCATCGCGATTGTATTATAATTGTATATGTATCATAATTGTTGCATGAATTGTATTACAAATGTATGATAATTGTATATTAATTGTATATTGTTACGAGCAGTTGTGAATTCATGACCAATTTCATAGTTTGTACTACAAATATATGATAATTGTGTATTAATTTAATAGCTTTGTATCAGGTATTGTTTTGGGTATTAATGTACCGGATACAAGTTAGATACAATTGTGATACACGTATGATACAAGTATGATACAATTATGTTTTAGGCATTGATGTATACAAGAACAACAAATTCAGTATGATACCAATAGGTGGGGTTTGGGGAGGGTAGTTTGTACGCAGACCTTACCCCTACCTAGTGTAGGTAGAGAGGTTGTTTCCAATTGACCCTAGGCTCAGGAAGGGAAATAAGAAGAAGAGGAAAGCAAGGAAGGAAGAAAGAAGGAAGAGAAAAGAAAAAGGGAGAGATAAAGGATAAGTAGTACCAAATAATATCAACAGGGAACACAATACCTAAGGCGAACAAAATCACATAACGTAATAAATGCATGCTACTAAGACTATCGGTGAACAACTTTCTACCTTAATCCTCGACCTCCACACCCTCCTATCAAGGATCATGTCCTCAGTGAGCTGAAGCAGCGCCATGTCCTGTCTAATCACCTCTCCCCAGTACTTCTTAGGCCTACCTCGACCTCTTCTCAATCTCTTCATGGCCAACCTCTTACACCTCCTGATAGATGTTTCTTCTCTTAACATGTCCGAACCATTTCAGCATTGACTCCCCCATCTTTTCTTCCATGGAGGCTACTCCCACTCTGTCCCGGATAGCTTCATTCTTAATCCTATCTCTTCTGGTACACCCACACATCCATCTCAACATCCTCATCTATGCCACTTTCATCTTCTGCACGTGGGAGTTCTTAACTGGCAAACACTCAGCCCCATACAACATAGCCGGTCGAACCACCACTCGATAAAACTTACCCTTAAGTCTTGGGGAGACATTTTTTCACATAAAACACCGGAAGCGAGCCTCCACTTCATATATCCCGCTCTGATGTGATGTGCGACATCTTCGTCAATATCCTCGTTACCTTGGATAATAGACCCGAGATACTTAAAACTCGCTCTCTTGGGGATAACTTGAGCATCAAGCTTAACCTCTACGTCTTCATCATGGGTCTCGTCACTGAATTTGCACTCCAAGTATTCTGTCATGACCCAAAATCCATTGAGTTCGTGATGGCGCCGGACACCATTGTCAGGCAAGCCAATCATTAAATAGTTGAAGTAAATTCCTATTTCAGTATTTTGAAATCGTTACTTTCTATTTCATTACATAATAGTCAATAAAAAATCCGAAAAATAAATAACGATGGTTTAACAATACATTTAATAAAATGCATCCCAAACTCATCCCGGAAGTATACATATAATACAATGTTTGTCCGGAGTACAAACTAGACAAGGAATTTAAAATACGATACAATACATATGAGGGAGACTCTGCCGGCTGCGAGTCGTCTCGGGATGGTGCAGCTAGTCTAAGTCTCCAGGTCAGCCACATCATTGCGTCAAGAAGGGCCACTAGATATACATGTACCTGTGAAACAAAATGCACAACAAGTGTAGCATGAGTACGAAAACAACATGTACTCAATAAGTATCCCGCCTAACCTCGAAGAGGTAGTGACGAGAGGTCAAATTTGACACTTTCTAGAGGTCAATTTAATATAATCAAGGGTGACACTAAGCATGGATATCATAGGTAATTAACAAGTAGTGATATGAAATAACAACTTCTTTTCACATTTTGCAACTTTAGAATCTTCGTCATTACAGTTGACAATTTCTAATTCCCGACCAGTAAACAGTTGAAAATCACATAAAGTAAGCAGCAAATATCATGTGCAAGCAATGCCGAGGGTCGAACGGCCCAAACCAACAATAATAAAATGTGCACTACCGAAGGGTCGAACGACTCGAACCATAGATGCATCTATTACCTCGATCGCGAACTATCCTACGATGCAGTCACATATAAATAATAGAGTTACCCCGCTCGCGAATCATACCTGCGACGCGGGTACTCATATAGATACGCACATTCAGATAATACATCAGGAATTATTTAGCCAAGGAAAGATAAATTCTCTTTTTAGATAATTAAGATAATGAAATTTAACCTACATAAATATTCATTTACTAACTCGATGATGTTAAACAGTCTAATTTAATCAACAAAATTACAAGCACGTCAAGTAAAGCATACTAGTGGGTCCTAGACTACCCGGACATAAGTATAATAGTAGCTATGCACGGACTCTCGTCACCTCGTGCGTACGTAGCCCCCACAAATAGTAACACATATTTAATTAAATCACCTTTGGGGACAATTCCCTCTTACAAGGTTATAAAGGAGACTTACCTTGCTCCGAAGATTCATAACTGACTTCCAAACCCTTCCGATGACTCACATTGATGCACAACGCCCCAAAACTATCCAAACAACTGTAAAGACCCGTAAAATTTCTAAAACAAAAACGATGCCCATATAGGTCCCCATGTTGATATAACTGTAGAAATTCTTAAAACGGACCCCCTTTGGAGTAAAAAGTACCCCCAGGATTTAAAAGATAGAATTTTCCAGAATTGCGCGGATCTGCGGTCCACTATGCGATCGTAGATCATGTACCGCGTAGTGGTCGCATACTTAGACAGTTTGCTGCCCATTTTGAGGACAGCTATGCGGCCCATAATGCGATCGCATTTCATGATTGCGGACCGCATAGTTGTCACATTCTTGCACCTATATTTTTGCGGAGGGAGTTATACGGCGCACTATGCGATCGCATAACAGGTATGTGGACCGCATAGCTGTCGCATACCTGCGCAGCCTGCTTCTCTTTTTGGCCCAGCTGAGGACCACTTATGCGACAAGTCTGCGGACCGCATAGCATGAATGCGATCGCATTCTTGACCGCATACCTTCATCGGGGCTTCTAATTTCTAATTTTAAAACCCGACCCCCAGCTTAATAAAACACTCATCCCCTTCGTTTTTACGACTATCTGTTTAAAATAGAGAGAAGCGAGAGTGGGTTCTAGTGAGAGAAAGTCACCATCTCCACCAAATTTATCCTCCATCTCTACTCAGGCCTGGAATAAATCAAGTAAACGTCATCTTCTTCACCATAAGAGGTAAGTTTCTACTTCTTGAAGGTGAGAGTTAAAGACCTTGCATGCATGTGATTAATTTACCATAATCTAGTAAAGGGAAGTAGGTTAGAGTAATCTTCCACAAAAAGGGGTTATGCAATCAAAAGGAACACATAGAGTTTGATAAAATGCCCAAATGAGTCCAAGTCATATTCATGATTCCTAATCCCAGGTTTAAATTAGATTGAAGGCGCTATAAGGTCCGATGATTTGAGATGGAAATTAAGGAGAAATTCCAATTCGAGGTATGTATGGCTAACTCTAATCCTCATAGGATAAATCCGTTGTGTTCACTTTTCGGGTATGGCTCTCTTGTTGATCATCTATGGAATTAATGTGTTCTAAGTGCCTAATTGAGAAATTCTTGCTTCTATATTGTTCCATGCTACTACCATGTTGTTATGTTATTGGAGTGTATAAATTGTGATCATCATGTTCCCTTTTTATTTGTGTGTGATCCTATTATGTGATGGGTGTAGTAAAATGTGAAAGGATGTACTGATATGGAATATGAATAAAGATATGGTAATGATATGAAATACGAATCAAGAGGTTGAATTGATATGAAATATGAATTAATGGATTGGGTTGTTATGGAATATGGATTAAAGGATGGATTGTTGTGAAATATGAATCAAAGGATTCTAATGATATGAAAGATGAATCAAACAATGATATGTGTTGGGGATCAAAAAGGTTAAAAATGATAAAAGCAACCTATAATATCTATGAATCGACAGGAGAATGTCCTAGGGGTGAGATGGCCAATCCGATCGGGCTGGGATCGGACTCCATATCGTACACATGGATGACTTTATATTGTGATATGATGATGATTATTGTCCTTACTATTTTAGTTGAGCTGGCCTTTCCTCTCGGGGCTGTGTGTAGTTCATGTTGACTCATTTTGTATATGTCGTTCTTTCGAGGTATAGCCGGGGCCTTGTTGCCGGCAAGTCTATGTATTCTTCTCCGTACTCTTAGAGGTTCCGTAGACATTATGTGTGTTGTAAATATATTTTGGGTAGTTTTTGTACTTACTCGTAATCATGGTCCCGTATTGGGAACGCTGTATTTAGTATGTATGTTTTGGGAAGATCTAATGTTGCAACGTTAAAATAGGAAAATGGACTTTATGTTGTGAATCCACGCTTTTGATTTTCTCTTGCTATTTCATATGAATAATGTATGATATAAATACGGGGAAACACGTCGGGTAGTAAAGGCAAATCAGGTTCGCTTGACCGGGTTCATTCGGTTAGGCGTCGATCCCGTCGCTTGGTTTTAGGGCGTGACAAACTTGGTATCAGAGCCTAAGGTTTAAAAGTGTCATAGGATGTTTCAGAGCCGTGTCTAGTAGAGCCCTTCTTATCGGTGTGTTGTCGACCACATTTATAATTAGGGGGCTGCATGGACATTTAGGAATACTACTCTTCATTGTTATTCTGTATCGTCTGATGGAGTGAAAGGTGAGGTTGTTTCTCTCTAACTCATGCTCTGTTTCAACTTTCAATAATGGCACCCAAGAAGAGAGCTCGACTTGGCCTTTAGGCCATTTCCACCCAAGTGTGGCCATAAATTCTCAATCTGATGGTGCGGGCGAGGACAATCCCCCGACTATGAATCTGCCTGAATCCTCCATTCCTGGCCAGACTATTCCAATTCCTGCTCCAGGGGAGGGTTCTACGATCCCTCCCGCTGATTTCGATGATGTTCCTGATCCAGCTCCAGCTTCCGGTCCCGGTATTTCTGATGGGGACCTTAGGGGAGCTCTCAGATGTTGACACAGCTTGTGGCCTCCCAAGCCCAAAGATCAAATGTTTCCCCTTCGTCTTCTAGCGAGCAAGGGGATTCTTCAGGTTCCAGAGTCAACTAGTTTCTTCAGTTAGCCCCTCCAGAGTTCACAGGTACTGACCCAGAGGCTGATCCTCAGGATTTTATCGACGAGATGTACAAGACCCTCCCAGTGATGAGGGCTACTAAGACAGAGGGGGTAGAGTTAGCTTCCTATCATTTGAAGGGAGCGTCATATTCTTGGTTCGAGATGTGGGAGGATTCCCGTGGGGAGGGGAGCCCTCCGACGAGATGGGTTGAGTTTGCGGATGCTTTCATGGATCATTTCCTGCCCGCCGAGACTAGGGCAGCCCATGCTTCAGAGTTTGAGGTCCTCAAGCAGGGAACAAGAGTGTGTGGGAGTACCACATGGAGTTCGTGCGCCTGTCCAAATATTCTATCCACATGGTGCCGACTATGTAGGCCAGAGTTCGTCGGTTTGTTCAGGGCCTTGGTCCCTTGGTTGTCAATGAAGATGCTACAGCTGCCCTGCATTCAGACATCAACTATGGGAAGATTGTGGGATTCGCCCAGGCTACAGAGGCTCGAAAATTGAAGATAAGAATGGAGAGAGAAAGTAGTAGTAGGGCCCGGTCAACGGGCAACCCTGGAGGTTTATTTGGAGGAAGGAGACCAATCCTTGGGAGAGGGTCATCACACAGTGCCCCGCTACCAGTTCGTCACCATCATCATCAGCAAGGAGGTCATTTTGGGGCCAGTCCAGGTAGCAGGGGGTTCCACCAGCCGGGTCGTTCAAGTGGGAGGTTCTAGCAGCAGCAGAGGGACCTATGCCTAAGTGTGAGAGGTTTCATACTGGTCCCTATTATCTGGATTGGCCAGTATGATATGGTTGTGGGGTGAGGGGTCACATTTGGAGAGACTGCCCTTCATCCAGCCAGGGAGCAGGTTGGGGTGCCGCCCAGCCATCCAGTTCAGCTGCTACATCTTCAGCACGCCCACCAGCCCGAGTCCCTTCAGCATCAGCAGGGCATGGTGCAGCTAGGGGTGGTGCACGAGGTCGGGGAGGACCCAGTCAGTTCTATGCTTTGAGTGGTCGTTAGAGTGCGGAGGCTTCTCCAGATGTTATCACAGGTATCCTGACTGTCAATCTCATGATGTTTATGCTCTTATTGATCCTGGTTCTTCCTTATCATATGTCACTCCTTTTATTGCTTCGAGTTTTGGTATAGAACCCGAACAACTCCATGAGCCATTCTTAGTGTCGACTCCGGTTGGTGAATCTATTACGGCCGCGAGAGTCTATATGAATTGTGTTGTCACGGTGTGTGGTTGGGATACCACGGCCGATCTTATTGAGCTAGGAATGGTAGATTTTGATCTAATTAAGGGGATGGATTGGCTCTATTCGTGCTTTTCTAAACTCGACTGCTGCACCAGAATTATGAGGCTTGAGTTTCCTAATAAACCAGTTATTGAGTGGGAGGGGAATAATATCGTGCCAAGAGGTAGGATTATTTCCTATCTTAAGGCCTCAAAGATGATCAGAAAAGGGTGCATCTACCATTTAGTCCGGGTTGCGGATGCCACTTCAGAGGTGCCTGCTCCCGAGTATGTGCCTGTTGTGAATGAATTTCTTGAAGTATTTCTGGATGAGCTTCCTAGGATTCCACCAGATAAAGAAATCGATTTCGGGATTGATGTATTTCCAGATACGCACCCAATGTCTATTCCACCTTACATAATGGCGCCATCAGAATTGAGAGAGTTAAAGGAGCAGTTGAAAGATCTCCTAGAAAAGGGTTTCATTCGGCCAAGTGTGTCGCCTTGGAGCGCACCGGTTCTATTTGTCAGAAAGAAAGATGGGTCTCTGTGAATGTGTATTGATTATCAGCATCTCAACAAGGTCACCATCAAAAACAAATACCCATTGCCTCAGATAGATGATTTGTTCGACCAATTATAAGGAGCTAGGTTCTTCTCAAATATTGATTTACGGTCCGGGTATCACCAATTAAAGATCAGGGAGCAGGATATTCCTAAGACCGCCTTTAGGACTCGTTATGGGCACTTCAAATTCTTGGTAATGTCTTTTGGGGTGACCAACTCCCCAGCAGCTTTTATGGATCTTATGAATCGGGGTTTCAAGCCATTTCTCGACTCTTTCGTGATTTTTTTCATCGACGATATCCTTGTTTATTCGCGAAGTCAAGAAGATCATGCTAATCACCTCAGGCCAGTTCTGCAGACTCTTCATCAACACCAGTTGTATGCGAAGTTCTCAAAATGCGAGTTTTGGCTAGAAATATTTACCTTTTTGGGCCATGTTGTTTCCAGGGAAGGGATTCAGGTTGATCCACAGAAGATCGAAGTGGTGAAGGATTGGCCTAGACCAACGACCCCAACAGAGATTCACAGTTTCTTGGGTTTAGCTGGATATTATCGGAGGTTCGTGGAAGGATTCTCTACTCTCGCCTCCCCATTGACTAAATTGATGCAGAAAGCGGTTGTCCGATGTTTGTGAAAAGAGTTTCCAGGAATTGAAATCAAGATTGACTTCGGCGCCGGTGTTGACCTTGCCAGAAGGTACAGAGGGGTTTGTGGTGTATTGTGATGCTTCGAGGGTTGGTTTGGGGTGTGTGTTGATGCAAGGTGGTAAGGTTATAACATATGCTTCGAGGTAGCTCAAGAATCACGAAAAGAATTATCCGACGCATGATTTGGAGCTCGCAACAGTTGTTTTTGCATTGAAAATCTGGCGGCATTATCTTTATGGGGTCCACGTGGACGTGTTCACAGACCACAAGAGTCTTCAGTCTTTATTCAAACAGAAGGAATTAAACTTGAGGCAGAGAAGATGGTTGGAATTGCTCAAAGATTATGATATGAATATTTTGTACCATCCAGGGAAGGTCATAGGCCTTTGGCTCATTTAGAAGCAGGTCAGAGGCCTTTGGCTCGGGAGGTTTACCAGTTGTCCAGTCTGGGGGTTTGTCTTTCGGCCTTAGATGAAGGGAGTGTTGTGGTGCATAACGAAGCGGAATCCTCGCTTGTGGCGTAAGTCAAGGAAAAGCAATTCAATGATCCAACATTGGCACAGTTAAGAGAGGCAATTCTAAATCACAAGACCACAACTTTTTCACTTGGCAATAGTGACGGTGTCTTGCGGTGTCAAGGGAGACTATGTGTTCCGGATGTGGAAGACCTTCGGAAGAGGTTTACGGCAGAGGCTCACAATTCTAGATATTCCGTACACCCAGGTTCTACAAAGATGTATCACGATCTCAATGAGATTTATTGTTGGAATGGTATGAAGAGGGGTGTGGCAGACTTTGTGGCTAGGTGTCCAAACTGTCAGCAAGTGAAGGCCGAGCATCAGAGGCCCGGTGGGTTGGCACAGCTTATGGAAATACCAATGTGGAAATGGGAGATGATCAATATGGATTTTGTGGTAGGGTTACCCCGCACTCAGCGTAAGTTTGACTCAATTTGGGTAATAGTGGATTGGCTCACGAAGTCAGCGCATTTCTTGCCGGTCAAGTCCACCAACACTGCAGAACAATATGCTCAGTTGTATATCAAAGAAATAGTCAGACTCCATGGCACCCCAGTTTCTATTATCTGAGATCGAGGGGCCCAGTTCACAGCTAACTTTTGGAAGAAATTTCAGCAAGGTTTGGGGACACAGGTAAATCTCAGCACAGCCTTCCACCCACAGGCTGACGGACAGGCCGAGCGGACTATTCAGACGCTTGAAGACATGTTACGAGCTTGTGTACTTGATTTTAAGGGTAGCTGGGATGATCATTTGCCGCTTATAGAGTTTGCTTACAACAATAGTTTCCATGCTAGTATTCAGATGTCCCCATTTGAAGCATTGTACGGGAGAAGGTGTAGGTCTCCAATTGGATGGTTCGAGGTTGGAGAGGAGGAACTGCTAGGACAGGATCTTGTGCATCATGCTATGGAGAAGGTTAGAATCATAAAGAAGAGGTTAAAAACTGCTCAGAGTCGTCAGAAATCCTATTCGGACGTTCGTCGCAGGGATTTGGAGTTTCAAGTAGATGATTGGGTATTCTTGAAGGTATCTCCCATGAAGGGAGTCATGCGAGTTGGAAATAAGGGGAAATTGAGCCCAAGATATGTTGGGCCGTATAGGATCACTCAAAGGATAGGACAGGTGGCGTATAGGCTGGAGCTGCCCCCTGAAATATTATTAGTGCACCCGGTGTTTCATGTGTCCATGTTAAAGAAGGTGATTGGAGATCCATTTGTCATCGTGCTAGTTGAGACCGTTGAAGTTAATGAAGAATTTTCATATGAAGAGGTTCTGGTTGCTATTCTCGATAGGCAAGTTCGTAAGTTGAGAAACAAGGAGATTGCTTCGGTTAAAGTGTTATGGCGGAATCAACAAGTCGAGGAAGCCACATGGGAAGCGGAAAATGAAATGAAAGAGAAATACCCTCATTTGTTTGAATAAGTCAGGTAGTTGTTTATGAAAGTATTTCATCTCTAATTTTTGTGTCATATCTTGTGTAAAACCACCCCACTCCCCTAATCCCCTCTTCTCTTATGACTTCTCAACTTTGTGCCATATTTGTATGTATTGTGTTAGTTGAATTAGGTGCAATTCATTGAAATAACTGAATTATGTGCCATTCGTTGTGTTAACTGAACTATGTGGGACTTGTTGAATTGTGTTTCAGGGGCTCTCTGGCAGGTAGATTGGCCTATTTACAAAGGAGACTCTAGCGAAATTTTTAGAAAATATCGGAGTTAGTGAAAATTGGGGGTTGGCATTTTGTGTTTTCATATCCAAGTGATTTCCCGATCCTCATTCGAGGACGAATGATTTTAAGTGGGGGAGGATGTAAAGACCCGTAAAATTTCTAAACTAAAAATGATGCCCGGATAGGTCCCCATGTTGATATAACTGTAGAAATTCTTAAAACGGACCCCCTTTGGAGTAAAAAGTACCCCAGGATTTAAAAGATAAAATTTTCCAGAATTGCGCGGATCTGTGGTCCACTATGAGATCACAGATCATGTATGTGGACCGCATAGTGGTCGCATACTTGGACAGTTTGCTGCTCATTTTGAGGACAGCTATGCGGCCCATAGTGCGATCGCATTTCATGAATGCGGACAGCATAGTTGTCGCATTCTTGCACCTATATTTTTGCGGAGGGAATTATGCGGCGCACTATGCGATCGCATAACAGGTATGTGGACCGCATAGTTGTCGCATACCTAGGCAGTCTACTTCTCTTTTTGGCCCAGCTGAGGGCCACTTATGCGACAGGTCTGCGGACCGCATAGCATTCCTGGCCGCATACCTTCATCGGGACTTCTAATTTCTAATTTTAAAACCCGACCCCCAGCTTAATAAAACACCCATCCCCTTCGTTTTTACGACTATCTGTTTAAAATAGAGAGAAGTGAGAGTGGGTTCTAGTGAGAGAAAGTCACCATCTCCACCAAATTTATCCTCCATCTCTACTCAGACCTGGAATTAATCAAGTAAACGTCATCTTCTTCACCATAAGAGGTAAGTTTCTACTTCTTGAAGGTGAGAGTTAAAGACCTTGCATGCATGTGATTAATTTACCATAATCTAGTAAAGGGGAGTAGGTTAGAGTAATCTTCCACAAAAAGGGATTATGCAATCAAAAGGAACACATAGCGTTTGATAAAATGCCCAAATGAGTCCAAGTCATATTCATGATTCCTAATCCTAGGTTTAAATGTGTCACATTGTAAATTAGATTGAAGGCGCTAGAAGGTCCGGTGACTTGAGATAAAAATTAAGGAGAAATTCCAATTCGAGGTATGTATGGCTAACTCTAATCCTCATAAGATAAACCCGTTGTGTTCACTTTTCGGGTATGACTCTCTTGTTGATCATCTATGGAATTTATGTGTTCTAAGTGCCTAATTGAGAAATTCTTGCTTCTATATTGTTCCATGCTACTACCATGTTGTTATGTTATTGGAGTGTATAAATTGTGATCATCATGTTCCCTTTTTACTACGTGTGTGATCTTATTATGTGATGGGTGTGGTAAAATGTGAAAGGATGGACTGATATGGAATATGAATAAAGATATGGTAATGATATGAAATACGAATCAAGAGGTTGAATTGATATGAAACATGAATTAATGGATTGGGTTGTTATGGAATATCGATTAAAGGATGGATTGTTGTGAAATATGAATCAAAGGATTCTAATAATATGAAAGATGAATCAAATAATGATATGTGTTGGGGATCAAAAAGTTTAAAAATGATAAAAGCGACCTAAAATATCTATGAATCGAAAGGAGAATGTCCTAGGGGTGAGATGTCCTATCCGATCGGGCTGGGATCGGACACCATATCGTACACATGGCTGACTTGATATTGTGATATGATGATGATTATTGTCCTCACTGTTTCAGTTGAGATGGCCTAGCTTATCGGGCAGATATTGGACTCTGTGTGCATATGCCACGGTTTAAGCCTAGCCGATTCGGGCAGAGATCGGACTCCGTGTGAACGTGCCACGGTGGTGATATGAGATGTGATGATATTCGGACCTCACCTAGGATGGATTACCCGATCGGGCAGAGATCGGACTCCGTGTGACAACGACATGGTGGATCAGTAATAATAATAACAAGATGAAACTTAAAAGAACATAATCCAAAAGATGGCAAAACGGGATTAGGGAAGTGGAAATTCTTGTTTGTGTTTTCCCTTGCTTCGGTGAATTGTTGTATGATGCCTCTACTTGAGTTTGACTGTTGATGTTTATCCTATCTAGAGTATGTTTGTTCATACATACTAGTACTATTCAATGGTACTAACGTCCCTTTTGTCGGGGGCGCTACATATTTTAAATGGATGTAGGTGGTTCTGTAGCAGGTAGCGCTGATCGCCGATAGTGGTGCCTTTCCTGTATCTTTTCAGCAGTTCTGATGAGCCCCACTTCCGCTCGGGGCTGTGTGTAGTTCATGTTGACTCATTTTGTATATGTCGTTCTTTTGAGGTATAGCCGGGGCCTTGTTGACGGCAAGTCTATGTATTCTTCTCCGTACTCTTACAGGCTCCGTAGACATTATGTGGGTTGTAAATATATTTTGGGTAGTAGTTGTACTTACTCTTAATCGTGGTCCCGTATTGGGAACGCTGTATATAGTATGTATGTTTTGGGAAGATCTAATGTTGAAACGTTAAAAGAGGAAAAATGGACTTTATGTTGTGAATCCGCGCTTTTGATTTTCTCTTGCTATTTCATATGAATAATGTATGCTATAAATACGGGGAAACGCGTCGGGTAGGAAAGGCAAATCAGGTTCGCTTGACCGGGTTCATTCGGTTAGGCACCGGTCCCGTCCCTCGGTTTTGGGCATGACAATAACGGGCGAACCAGTGAAATATATCTAATACTTATAACAATTCAATTTATATAAATTCCCAACTCCGCTCGAAAAGTTGACAAAATTGCCCTCGGGCCCACGTGCCCGGATTCCTAAATTTTTCGAAGATAAAGTTTACCCATAGGATCACAAACTCAAATATATAATTCTCTCTCAATTTCATGCCCAAATTCGTGGTAACAATCCAAAAATACAAATTCTAGGTCTTCCCCTCAAATTCCGTTCTTAAACCATGTATTAAACTTGAAATGAGTTGGAACAACTTACCTTGTGATACTTGAAGAAAAACTCCCCTTGAAGCTCTCCACAATCGCCCATACCAAATGAAAATGGGAGAAGAATGTCCAATTTCCCGTTTAAAAATAGCACACTGCCTCCATTCCTTCCGCACATGCGGTAGCCTCGCACGCACATGCGCGCCCGCAGGTGCGCCCAAGCATCCGCACCTGCGACTTCCTTCTTTCCAGTCGGGCTCCGCACCTGCGCTCCCTCGTCTGCATCTGCGCCTTCGCAGGTGCAGAAATATCCTCGCACCTGCGCCCCCAGCCAAGCCAGCCAAATTCCGCATCTATGATGCCAAAGCCGCACCTGCGGCCAAAGCCTCGCAGGTGCGGTCACACCAGACACCAGCAGCTTCAGCTCCTCCTCAACTTCAAATTTGATCCGTTAACCACCCGGAATCCACCCGAGGCCCCCGGGACCCCGTCCGATCACACCAACCTAATCCAAAACATAATGCGGACCTGCTCGAGGCCTCAAATCACATTAAATAACATCGAAACAAGGATCGCAACTCAATTGAATCTTTATGAACTTTGAAATTTCCAACTCCTACATTGGATGCCGAAACCCATAAAATCACGTCTGATTGACCCCAAATTTTACACGCAAGTCACATTCAACATTACGGACATGCCCCAACTTTCGGAATCGGAATCCGACCCCGATATAAAAATTTCCACTCCCGGTCGGACTTCTCAAAAACCTCCAAATTCCTAACTTTAGCCAAATGACTCCAAATCGACATACGGACCTCCGAATTTACTTCCGATAGCACTCCCAACACCAGAATCACCATACGGAGCTATTCCCAGTCTCGGAATCCCAAACGGACATCAATAACACTAAAATGTACTTCAACCCAAACTTATGAAACTTTTTCTAAAATGCTAACTTCCACAATATGCGTCGAAATGCTCCCGGGTCATCCAAAACCCGATCCGATCATACGCCTAAGTGCGAAATCATCATACGAACCTGTTGGAACCTTCAAATCCTGATTCTGAGGTCATTTACTCAAAAGTCCAATCTTAGTCAATTCTTCCAACTTAAGGCTATCGAAATGAGAATTTTCCTCCCAAATTGACTTCGAACTTCCCGAAATTCAATTCCGACCACGCTTACAAGTCATAATACCTGAAACAAAGCTGCTCATGGCCTTAAACCACTGAACGATGCGCTAGAGCTCAAAACGACCAGTCGGGTCGTTACATTCTCTCCCACTTAAACATACGTTCGTCCTCGAACGTGCTAAGAACTGCTCTGGAGTTGTCTGAAATCATTGTTTAACACTTCATGCACCTACCTGTGCTACCACCACTCAGTTGAGCATGTCAGCTCGCTCAAATATGAAGATATCCTCTTTTACCCATACAATAAGCTTAGAACCCAGTTCCAACACCCGAAATTCCCTGCCAGGCCTGTCTCCAACAAATGAACACTAAATTAATCACCACACGAGGCACCAGAACATGATTGCATGCCTTCGCTGACTTAGCACCATACACCGCCATAATGACATTCCCTAATCTTAACAGCCGAATTCCACGAATCTGATGCCCCAAACGCACCTCACGACACATATATAAGTCCTGCTATAGCGCTTACGATACCATCACAACGGAGGATATGTGTAGAAATTCATCACCAACTGTAGAGTCAACAAATCATTGAATCTCTCCTCCTGACTAGAATCATCACCTCATTATGAACCCAATAATGGTATCTGTTTCTTTAATATACTTCACATAAATCTTGTCGCACTGATCCCTGATCCAATAATCTCGTCTCACCCAGTATGAACCGCTCAGGCAACAAGTCACCCCAGACATAACCAAAAGTCTCAAATGATGCCACAACGTGCCAATAGGCCACAACTCGAACGTGATACATAAAGAAAACGAACTATGAAAGGAACTAATCAACTCACGCAATTTAATTAGACAATTGAAAAGATGCTACAAACCTCCCTCAGAAAATGGGAAACAAAACACCAGAAAATAGATATAAGGAACCGTACTCAACATCACACTGTTGCAGCGTGCAACCCAATCCAAATAACATACCCGTGGCGGCGTGCCACCCGATCCACACATGAAATTCACATTAGGAGATACGCACCAAGCTAAATTGCTCATTATTACAAAATACTGATTATCGGTCACAAGCACGCTAAGTGCATAACACCATCCTGGGGAGACTGATGGAGCCATACGCCACAAAACTCAAGCACAACTGAGGTGCGATATATATACTCCGAATCTCAAGGGCTATCCTGCTCACATAACACCATCACTACGCGGAAACTCAACACATAAGAAATTATCAAGCCATTTCAAAACTCACACGGCACAACATAATATTACATAAAATGAACGAAGATGGAACAACATATGATGTTCTGATACCTCTCCATGAGAAGCGCTATACTGAAACGAACACATCTGACTCACATGGAGCCCATAATCTCATTTAAACCCTTTCACAAACCTCAAGCCGATTTTACTCGCACCGAACTAGGCTAATAGCCTTACATGGGCCCATAATAACCCACTTTTCTCATGACACAAAAGACGACCATTATAGCCGGGACAAACATCCCACAATCCACAACCAATGAACCGAGAGCCCTCCAGGCATAAACTCTCAAATAAGCCATCTTACCACATCCTTCATACTTGGTTCAAACCTTCAATCAATTAAGTGACTACAGGTCATGCTCGTACAATCTTCTCGTGGAATACGCTTCCACGACCTTATGCGCTAGGTAACAAGTCTGCACCTCCATACCACCGGCCACACAAACGTTGTAAAGCAATTCAAGAACTCATAACCAGTATGCAAAGCCTCTTTCACAAAACACCGCTCTCAAGAGACGTCGAAGACATTACCAGCTTACTCTAAACATTCAAATCTCTTTCCTGCTCATCCGAGCTGGTGACATTCTTCTCAACATCAAACCTCAACCTTGATCCTTGCTTCCAAATTTCATATTGTTCACTGCACCTAACATGCCAATATGCATTCGCACATGAATCTCGTCATAACTCCTGAACCGCTAATAGGGTAAACACTTCATCATATAAAGACCTTTTACTTAACTCAATTCAAGAGAAACATCACAACACACCAGTGAATTCTCATAATCACAAAACATGCAAATCCCCAAACTCCACCTCTGCAGGACTTAACTGATTCACCTGTATACCTCAAACTAAAACTGATACGACACCCAGCCCCGCAATCGACTTATCAACAGCAGACTCCCTAACTTGGCTCAAGCCATAGATCAAAATGAACAATAACTCACATTGCCCATACACTAACACCGCCACGATACCGCAGTGAGATTCAATTAAAATTTCCATAAGCTCATATAACACGACCCATCTCATACCCCAATTCTATTCGCACTTGCCGCAAGAATAATGATAACCCCAATCAACACATAGCAACTCAATTCGCACTCACCTTGAGTGACTCCATTCCACGAGACCACTTCGTTTCTAGACCCATGAACCGTTTCATGCCCTCCTTGCACGCATATTCACATCTTGACTGGCATACCCATCCTGATAATCCTTTCTACAAATCCGGAGTTTATTCCTCTCATTCCTCCAATACTACACTGCAAGCCAAAAACATCCTGGAACATTTTAAGCCTCCTATCACAATCTGCTGCAAGAGCCCGATCCTTAGCCATACTGCGGGCTTGAAACCCTTAAACACCGCATTCTTAAACTTTGAATTCATTATAATCATTGTTGAGAGTCATCCACTCTAGCCTGGTCCCGAATATGATCAACTCCACGGCTCCGCTGGCACCTGAACACCCATCTTAATAAAGCACCCGACTGACCAATTTCCCTTGCAAAGCATCCCTGAACGAAGCATTAGCCCTGAATCTTCCCAAAGCCTGAATACAAGTCAACAAGGCCAATTATAGCACTCCCTAACAATTCCTTTGCTTAAATTACAACTTAAGCCCTCTTCCCTTGGCTACATTACCCCATCATTATGCCGACAACTAGAATTTTCGCCAGTAGATAACCATGCAACCAAAATCATATGCGGTGGGGCCCTCTCCCACTTAGCTTGAAGCTACTATTACATCACTCTGGAACCCACCAGGATTGACCTGATCCTGCATAACCAACTCGCCAAATTCTTGGAAATCCTTCCGTCCGCATTTCATGAATACTCTGCATCTCTAGCAACCTTCATATATTCAGCTTCTTACCGAATGGTCAATAGAATTCCTCGCAGAAACTTTCCAATCACACGACCGCTAACTTGCTCACAGGAGATAACCCACCTGTGGAAATTACATGCCGACATCCTCCCACGTCGTTGCACGGGGAAACAATTACTACGACCTCAATATCCCATCCTAAGCCCGTTCCCATTCACCAACTGCACCAGTCCGTTCACTCCTCATGGACATCAACTAAAAGTGCGACAACATCTTCCAATTCACCACTATATTGCATCCTTCTTTAAGTCAAACAACCTCATTTTCTGTTGCATCAAATCTTCCGCCGTCATAGCTAATATTTCAATTTAAGCCCGTGGACCCAATCACCGTCCACTAAAATTCTCAAATCACTCCAAACTTCTCCTCAAGATGTGCATCTATCTTACCAGTTACCACAGAACTCCTATGCTATGTTGTCACTCTCCCACTTTGGTCAAACTCACTCCCTTAAGAAACTACTTGACTCTCACTTCTTACACCTGGCCTTCTAGAAATTTAATCGTTGCCTGACACTTCCCATATGTCTTCCTCCATCGCATGCTGCCCAGTTGTTGCCTCAATTCAGTTTCATCCTCTGTAGTACTTAAACCAGCATATCACAACAACCTTAAACCCTTCCGAAGGTCATCTTTCTCGAGTCGCCTACATTAGAAATACCTATTCAATCCTGAACCACCGCACACCACGATCTCTGATAGCCGCTTCTTCAATACTACTTCACAATACTTTGATCCAATGCAACCAAAGAAACCATAGAACCGACGAACTTAACACATTCTATTCGATCAAAACAACGATACCACCTCACAGATGAAAATTCCACCTCGCTTGAAAACACCAAGTCTTATTACTCTTTCATTCCAAATTTGAACATTCATAGTTCAATTGCCTTTCCTCCGCCGGAACTAAAATACTGAAATCTCGAAATCACGTTCTAAGAAGACCTCCTTTCAAGTCATTCATTGCCCCGACATATTAGCAAGCATCCTACCATCATATCAACACCGCACGATAACCAATCATAAGCATCATAACAACCTGATCATAATCTCAAATCTCTCTGAAACACAATTACTGAGCTGAAACAACATAATATCCTTTCGCAGAGCAACGAGAATAGCCCCAACCAACTACGCATGTAAAACATCACGCACCATATCCGTAGCACCATTACAATTCCAAAAATTCTTGATTCATAGCAAGCGCTAC
Organism: Nicotiana undulata; assembly: GCA_005239495.1. NCBI lineage: Eukaryota > Viridiplantae > Streptophyta > Magnoliopsida > Solanales > Solanaceae > Nicotiana > Nicotiana undulata. Next base: position 262,125 of record ML259950.1, on the reverse strand, counting down.
GCGACGCGTAAGATTGAGTAAGAAGAAACGTAAGCATAAGCCTCAAAGGAATCAAATCGCACGATGAGGAATCAAGAAGGGAAGTACTCCTAACAGCCATGAAGCCTCTTGAAGATAAGTACAGACGTCTCTGTACCGATCTGCAAGACTCTACTAGACTTGCTCATGACTCGTGAGACCTAAGGGAACCTAGTGCTTTGATACCACGTTGTCACGACCCAAAATCCATTGAGGTCGTGGTGGCGCCGGACACTACTGTCAGGCCATCCAATTATTAAATAGTTGAAGTAAATTCCTATTTTAGTATTTTGAAATCGTTACTTTTTATTTCATTACATAATAGTCAATAAAAAATCTGATCAGTAAATAACGATGGTTTAACAATACATTTAATAAAATACATCCCAAACTCATCGGAGCCCGGTATCACAAGTGCATGAGCAAATTTCTAGGAAAGAAGTATACATATAATACAATGTTTGTCCTGAGTACAAACTGGACAAGGAATTTAAAATACGATACAATACATCTGAGGGAGACTCTGCCGGCTGCGGGTCTTCTCGGGATGGTGAAACTAGTATAAGTCTCCAGGTTAGCCACATCACTGCGTCAAGCAGGGCCACTAGATATACATGTACCTGTGCAACAAAATGCACAGCAAGTGTAGCATGGGTACGAAAATAACGTGTACTCAGTATGTATCCCGCCTAACCTCGAAGAGGTAGTGACGAGAGGTCGAATTTGACACTTGCTAGAGGTCAATTTAATATAATCAAGGGTGACACTAAGCATGGATATCATAGGTAATTAACAAGTAGTGATCGGAAATAACAACTTCTTTTCACATTTTGCAACTTTAGAATCTTCGTCATTACAGTTGACAATTTCTAATTCCCGTCCAGTAAACAGTTGAAAATCACAGAAAGTATGCAACAAATATCATACGCAAGCAATGCCAAGGGTCGAACGGCCCGAACCAACAATAATAAAATGTGCACTGCCGAAGGGTCGAACGGATCGAACCATAGATGCATCTATTACCCCGCTCGCGAACTATCCTACGACGCGGTCACATATAAATAATAGAGTTACCCCGCTCGCGAATCATACCTGCGACTCGGGTACTCATATAGATACACACATTCAAATAATACATCAGGAATTCATCGGGAATTATTTAGCCAAGGAAAGATAAATTCTCTTTTTAGATGATTAAGATAATGAATTTTAACCTACATAAATATTCATTTACTAATTCGATGATATTAAAAAATCTAATTTTATCTACAAAAATTACAAGCACAACAAGTAAAGCATACTAGTGGGTCCTAGACTACCCGGACATAAGTATAATAGTAGCTACGCACGTACTCTCGTCACCTTGTACGTACGTAGCCCCCACAAATAGTAGCTTATATTTAATTAAATCACCTAGGGGGACAATTCCTTCTTACAAGGTTAGAAAGGAGACTTACCTCGCTCCGAAGATTCATAACCGGCTTCCAAACCCTTCTGATGACTCACATTGATGCACAACGCCCCAAAACTATCCAAATAACGGGCAAACCAATTAAAATATACTCTAATACTTATAACAATTCAATTTATATAAATTCCCAACTCCGCTCGGAAAGTTAACAAAATTGCCCTCAGGCCCACGTGCCCGGATTCCTAAATTTTTTGAAGATAAAGTTTACCCATAGCCTCACGAACTCAAATATATAATTCTCTCTCAATTTCATGCCCAAATTCGTGTAACAATCCAAAAATACAAATTCTAGGTCTTCCCCTCAAAACCCCAAATTTCTACTAATTCCACATATAAATCTGTACCTAAACCATGTATTTAAATTGAAATGAGTTGGAACAACTTGCCTTGTGATACTTGAAGAAAATATCCCCTTGAAGCTCTCCACAATCGCCCACACCAAATGAAAATGGGAGAAGAATGGCCAATTTCCCGTTTAAAAATAGCACACTGCCTCCAGCCCTTCCGCACCTGCGGTAGCCTCGCCCGCAGGTGCGCCCAAGCATCCGCACCTGCGGCTTCCTCCTTTCCAGTCGGGCTCCGCACCTGCGCTCCCTCGTCCGCATCTGTGCCTTCGCCGGTGCAGAAATAGCCTCACACCTGCGCCCCCAGCCAAGCCAGCCAAATTTCGCATTTGCGATGCCAAAGTCGCACCTTCGGCTCCGCACCTTCGGCCAAAGCCTCGCAGGTGCGGTCACACCAGACACCAGCAGCTTCAGCTTCTCCTCAACTTCAAATTTGATCCGTTAACCACCTGGAATATACCCGAGGCCCCCTGGACCCCGTCCAATCACACCAACCTGATCCAAAACATAATGCGGACCTGCTCGAGGCCTCAAATCACATTAAATAACATTGAAACAATGGATCGCAACTCAATTGAATCTTTATGAACTTGGAAATTTCCAACTCCTACATTCGATGTCGAAACCCATCAAATCACGTCCGATTGACCCCAAATTTTATACACAAGTCACATTCAACATTACGGACCTTCCCCAACTTTCGGAATCTGACCTCGATATCAAAATTTCCACTTCCGGTCGGACTTCTCAAAAACCTCCAAATTTCTTACTCTAGCCAAATGACTCCAAATCGACCTACGGACCTCCGAATTTACTTCTGATCGCACTCCCAAAACCAGAATCACCATACGAATCTATTCCCAGTCTCGGAATCCCAATTGGACATCAATAACACTTAAATGCACTTCAACCCAGACTTTTGAAACTTCTTCTAAAATGCTAACTTCTACAATATGCGTTGAAACGCTCCCGGGTCATCCAAAACCCGATCCGATCATATGCCCAATCCGAAATCATCATACGAACCTGTTAGAACCTTCAAATCCTGATTCGGAGGTCGTTTACTCAAAAATCCAATCTTAGTCAATTCTTCCAACTTAAGGATTCCAAAATGAGAATTTTCCTCCCAAATTGACTCCGAACTTCCCGGAATTCAATTCCGACCACGCCTACGGGTCATAATACCTGAAATGAAGCTACTCATGGCCTCAAACCGTTGAACGACACACTAGAGCTCAAAACGACTGGTCGGGTCGTTACATATTTTGTCTTGATTCTACTCAGTTTGAAACCTTTAGACTCCAAGGTCTGTCTCCAAACCTCCAACCTCGCGTTAACTCTGCTTCGCGTCTCGTCAATCAACACTATATCATCGGCAAATAGCATGCCCCAAGGCACCTCCCCTTGGATGTGTCGCGACAGTACATCCATCGCCAAGGAAAATAAAAATAGGCTAAGAGACGATCCCTGGTGCATCCCCATCACCACAGGGAAATGCTCCGAGTCACCACCCACAGTCCTCACCAGAGTCTTAGCATCATCATACGTATCCTTAATCACCCTAATGTACGCTACCAGAACGCCTCTAACCTCCAAACACCTCAACAGTACCTCCCTCAGGACTTTATCATACACTTTCTCAAGGTCAATAAACACCATATGCAAATCCTTCTTCCTCTCCATGTATTTCTCCACTAATATCCTTACCAGATGAATCGCTTCCGTAGTCAAACGACCCGACATGAATCCAAATTGATTCTCGGAAATAGACATGCACCTCCTTACCCTGGCCTCTACCACCCTCTTCCAAACCTTCATAGTGTGACTCAACAACTTGATACCCCTATAATTGTTTCAATTTTGGATATCACCTTTGTTCTTATAAATCGGAAACATCGTACTCCACTTCCATTCTTCGGGCATCTTCTTCGTCTTAAAAATAACATTAAACAACCCAGTGAGCCACTCCAAACCTGCCCGCCCCGTGCTCTTCCAGAATTCCACCGGGATTTCGTCTGTCCCTGTCGCTCTGCCCCTGCACAACTTACGCATCGCCCCTTCCACATCCTCTACCGTAATCCACCTATAGTACCCAAAATCTCTCCGACTCTCGGAGTGCTCCATTTCACCCAACACAATGTGTCTACCCCCTCCTCGTTGAACAGTTTATGGAAGTATGTCTTCCATCTTCTCCTAGTAAGTACCTCGTCCATCAACACTTTTCCATCCTCGTCCTTGATTCACTTGACTTGGTCTAAGTCGCGGGCTTTCCTCTCCCTCACCTTGGCCAACCGGTACAACTTCTTATCCCCGTCTTTGCCCCCCGAGCTCCTTATACAAACAAGCAAACACCGCGTTCTTAGTCGTCGTAACTGCTAACTTCGCCTCTTTCTTTTCCTTTATGTAACACTCCCGATAAGTCCTTTTTCCCTCCTCGTTTGTACTCTACACCAACTTTAAATAAGCAGCTTTCTTTGCTTCCACTTACTTTGAACCTCTCCATTCCACCACCAGTCCCCTTTATGACCCCAGGAGAGCCCTTCGTGATCCCTAAGACCTCTCTAGAAGCTACCCTAATGCAATTCGCAGTCGTGAACCACATACTACACGCGTCCCCATACTCATCCATGCCCTCATAGACAGAAACTTCTCCCCTAACTCCTGAGATTTGTTCTTGGTTAAGTTACCCCACTTGATCTTAGGTTGCACCTCTTAATCTCCAGGTCCATAACTTGGAGCCTATGTAGGGCCGTGAGGTGCTCACTTGGGATGACCTTGCACTTAGTGCACAGACCTTCATCACATTTCCTGTAAAGAAGATAATCAATTTGAGTCTTGCCCATTGAATTCTGAAAAGTGGCCAGGTGTTCTCCGCCAATGAACAACTTCTCTGTGTGCAATATACTACGCATCATCTCATCCAAATCCTCCCAGAATTGCTTATTGACCTCCTGGTCCAAACCTACATGAGGAGCGTATGCACTAATCACGTTTATAGTAAACCCACCAACTACTAGCTTAATACTCATCAACCTATCATTTACCCTCCTAACCTTTGTCGCCCCCCCTTTTTCCTCGCGGAGATCGGGTTCATGACATTTTGGTTAAGACAACTCTTTCCTTTTGGGAAAGGGGTTTGTGTTTTTTAGAGTCGCCACCTAACGATTTTTAAAGGTGCGTTAGGACACCAAAGGGATCATTTACAACTATGTTGTTAATCAGAGATAGGGTAAGGGCTTGAAATTATCCTAATGGGAAGGTGTTAGGCACCCCTCAGGATCTACCAGTGTGGTTCCCAGCCAAACAACTTTTGTGAATTTGTACAACTTTGGAAAACAAACAAGTAAGGGCTCAAATAAGAGGGGATTTAAGCCTAGGTGCACAGAGGTTTGAAAATAATTAATGAAAGAAGTTTCAAAAAGAGTTATAATCTAAGCATGTGGGAGTAAAGGATATCCTAGGTTTGTGATAATATGGATCACATCAATGCAATACCCGATATGAAACTCCTCAAAGAGGGGCTACACGTGGTATTTAACGCACCGATCATCATATCCATATTCTATCCTTTCCCACCCCGTGAAGGTAATTAAAGCGCGTATTGGTCACGACCTCTATTGCATGCTGCTACCCGTCCCTTCATATTAGTCCCGGAGGAAGTTAGGACTACTATCCTAAAAGGGAGGTTTCTAGGTACACCCTCAGGTTTCAAAGGTAAAATGCTAAGGCGACAAATAACAAACAGGTAGGACTGCACATAAGAGGGGAGCATGGAAGGCAATTAAGGGGCCCAGGTATACCTCCACATATATTGCATATACGCAGCATGCCTCATACAAATTTAGGTCCAGATTCAACTCCTAAACATGATGTCTATATTAGTACAGAAACAAAGTCGGTTTTGAAATGGACTCCTTTAATACCTATAGGCATGATATCTAATGAGATTGAGGCAGTTTGAAAGAACTTGTTTCAGAAAATGCTTAATACTTAATAAGACCAATTTTAAAGCGAACTAGGCGTGATCGAGTTGATTTATTAGACTGAATTAGATTAACAGACAGAATTGTGAGTAGGATTCCCTATAGGCATGATATCTAGGCGCATTACTGATTTTAATCGATTTGCAGGTATGGAAACATACATAAATACTCGTTATAACTGAATATGGATTAGGTTCTATAGGCATGGCATGTATTATTAAACTGAGATTAATACATGATTGTTTGGAACCTATAAGCATGGTTTCTAATCACGGAAGAATGTAAAATCTTATAGACATGGTTTCTACTTGATGGGCAAACTTAAAAGTGAAATCCTATGGACATGATTTCCATTAGGCAAAGCAATCAGATTAAAGAGTAAAATCCTATGAGCATGTTGTCTATTTAGAGCAAACAGACTTTAAAAGTAAAGTCCTAAGAGCAGGATTTCTACCCGTATTACCCCAGAAATAATGCATCTACCCACCCCTTTTTTACTAAATACCCCAATATCTGTTTGTAAATTATTACAGGCCAATGAATGAATTACATAAATTGAAATAGAAAATCAAGAAGCTACTCTATAGGGAGCCTTCAATTAGGCCTAGATTTTCCAAAGCCTCCAATGGCCTCATATGCCTCAATTCCATAGACAAATCAGAGTCTAGGTGCATCAAAGTTCCCTAAGGATCTCAAGGATCCCGGGCAGTTCTTACACCTAGACTTAGTAACCAAGAATTGAACAAGTGCAGTGTGGAAAGGCCAGCCTCAGTATGCCAGAGTTTAGAGAGTTCTCAAAGGATCTCAAGGCAGTACACATACTAGAGGGGGCAGAACTTATTGACTAAGAGTAAAGTGAGAAGTGATGGACACAAGTTGAAAAGGTTTTAGTAAGAAGTTGTATTTAACAAAAGCCCTTTTTTTTTAAAAAGTAATTCAGTAAAGCAACAGAGATTGTTTGAAAAAGAGATTGGAATAGTTAAAAAATCCAAACACCTTAGGATAGGTTCATACACAGCTAGTTCACAGAACCAAGTAAATTCAGTAGTCACACACATGGGTCAAGGGGCTTGGGACACATAGAACATTTGGCTGCAAACACATAACCCAGAGACTGGTTTAGACATGCTCAAAAACAATTGACATTGGCATAGTCACAAAACCATACATGAAGAACACAACTACATAGAGGGGTGATAGGGATTTGGGATTCATGGGACATAGTATGGTAAGTATACAACAAGTAAAAGACAATTGGTAAGACATGCTCAGAAACACACATAAAGGGGAATATACTAATCCAAAGGAAGGGGAAGACATAATAACATGCTAGTGATGTATTCTCAACTACAAGTTTCACAAAAGAACCACAAATAGAAGCAAACCAGAAACAAGAAGAACTGAAACAATAAGAGAATCATGTTGTTGTTGGAACTTTGAATTGAAACTAGGACATACCAGTGAAGAGGTGAGTAAGTAGAATGAAAAGAAAAAGAGAGCACAATGGTTAGCCTTGGCTTGCAGCCGGCTAACTTAGACAGTAGCAAATAGCACAAGAGAGAGAGCAGAGATTTTTTAGTATGAGAGATAGTTTTGAACCCCCGTGTTCGTGTTGTGCTAATGAAAGACTATAGTATTTATAGCTTGAAAGCAAGTAGTAAATAAGGTAAGAATCATAGTAGCATAATAATTGAGGAACTCATAATCAATCCATCAGAAAATCAAGGCTAATACTCCCTTAAGTTAAGGGAATTAATTCAAACGGTAAGAACCAGTAGCATATAAGGCAAGAAAAATCAGTACATGACTAATAAGGAAAGAATCAAAGTTCAGTAAGCATAGGGTAGTCAATTAGGACTAAATTCAGAAAACTTCAATTAAGGAAATGACTTAATAAGAATAAAGTACCTCAACAAATAAGGTAGGGGATTAGTCCATTCAAACAGACGAGGTAGATTTTTAGCGTTTTAAAAGAAAATCTTTCAATCAAACCATCAAATAAGGAAATCAGAATCAATCAAGAGAGAGTTATGATTCTATACTTCAACATATAAATAGAGAAGAACAAACAGACGTAGCAAACATGCAAGGTCAGCAATATCGACAAAAAGAGGCAAAAGATGAACAATCAAGATGAACACAATCACACAAAGGTGATATAAGTAGGCTAAGGACTCAGTAAAACCCATTCGAAGCACGGTAACCACAGAAGCTTAGCAAGAATCAAGTAGTCAGGCTAACACAAAGAACCAAGAAAAAGAAGATCTTAAAAATTAGGGCTTTTTAGTATAGGCGAGTTAGAAAAGTAGTAAGAACATAGAATCAGACAATATAAGCAAGGAAAGAGGTTTAAACATAAAGAAAAAATCAGTTTAAACAAGTGTAGAAGAAACTCTGAGAAACCCTAACTTTAAAGAAAGTAAAAACGACTTAAAGTTGATGATTTTTAAAGAGAGGTTTGAGAACAGTGTAGAACATAGAAAGAAACATACTTGAATCGTTAAAAATAGCACAAATCTAAGAGATTCAAACAAAAGTTAGGGTTTCAAAGGAAACCCAAATAGAAACGGAAGAACCTGCTATAAACTTCAAAGATCGTAACAAATATGGTGTGATTTTGCCCAAAATCACACCGGAGAAGCCATGAACAACCAAAACAGCAACCCTAGACACAAGTCGCCATGGCCCAGGGCCCTTGAAGGCCTCATAGATGATGAGCAAGGCGAGAGGGGGGAACCATTGGAGGCTTGGGGTTGAAAGGTGGTCACCGGAGATGGCCGGAGAGGTAGGTGGCGGTTGAGGCGGGATTAGGGTTAGGTTGAGAGAAGAGAAGATAAGAGACGAGAGCATCTGAAGGCGGCGGGGGTTTGGAAATGATATAGGGTTAGTGGTCTTTAGGATTAAAAAAGGAAAGGGCTCGTTTGGGCCGTTGATTTGGGAGATCAACGGTCAGATTAGACCGAGTAGATGGGTTGCGGGTTTGGGTAGGAGTTTATAGGGTCTGGGTCGGGTTAATTGGGTTGGAAATTGGTCTAGGAGTGGGTTCAATTTGGGCTATAATTGAAAGCCAAATTTGGCTATGATTTAAATAGCCAATTTCCCTATTTTAATTTTAAAATAATAATAGTTTTCTGAAAATAATTTTTCTACACAAAAATGATTTAAAATGTATAATTATCATTTTAAAAATAAGGGGCCAATTTTACACGTATAAGATATAACTATACATTAAAATGGGCTAACATTGCAATTACATGCAATTTAGCTTGCAAAATACCAAATGTAATTATAAAAATTATATTAATTGCATTTTGGTATAAGTATATAAATTAAATGAATAAATCATCATAACAATAATTTTTGAAAATAATTATTGTGGATTTTATGAATAAAAGGGGAGAACATAAATCAATTTAAACCCTTAAAAATTATAGGATAAATTATAAAAACCTTGTGCATGCTTATATATGCATAATATATAGGAAGAAATTGGGTATCAACAACCTTGACCACGAGCTCCCTGAGGTCCCTGTCAACTAAAATACCTACCACATTCTTACACCCAGCGCTTCCCGAGTACCATAGTTTAAACCCGTATACATCTCGTGCCCTAGTACCCTTCCATCTAATCTCCTGAATACACGCTATGTTGATCTTCCTCTTCTGAAGAATCTTACCTAACTCTATAGACTTCCCCGTCAACGTCCCAATGTTCCAAGACTCAACTCTCAGTCTAGAGGCTTTCTCACCCCCTTCCCACCCCTGGACCCCACCGCCCTACCCGAGGACATAACCTTACTCTCACATCATTCAATACTACCACTATAAGCAAAAGTTATTAGGTAAACGTTACCATAAAGAACAAGTAGCGGGAATGAAGGATTACAAGCTACGAACCCAAGAGCTAAAAACAACTCAAATGAGCTACTACGAGAACAGTAACACAAGCAGGTAATAGAACAATGAATCTACCACGTCTAAGAAACTACCCCTATGCAAACACAGAATTAAAATAGATAGATGAAACCTTATGCTTAAAACACTAGTAGAAGATAGAAAAAACAATCAATCCAATTAAAATTGCCGGCAAGGCAACAGTAAATAGATGTGCGCAAATACATTTCAAGAAAGATGGGACATGGATCACCGTCAGGGATGCCCGGACGTGCTTCTAAATCCGTTGAATGCTGCTGCCTCTAGAACCCGTGTGTAGGAAAGTTTCAACGGTTTGTCATTTCTCCGGAAAGGTATATTGCAGCGGCAGTCGAAAAATCTCAATTCGATAATCAAAACTTGACACGAGAACTTTTACAACTGGCTAAATAAAATCTCAAATTCGTCGGAATTGAGAAATTCGTTCGCCGGAATCTCGCTCCCAGTCCGAAATTAACAGAAAATTCCACCGTAATAATTCAGGTTCTTTATTTTTTCGGCCAAATACAATTCAGATGTGAAAACCAAGCCTACCACAAAATTTGTTAATCGTATTAACTAAAATATTCCTTGATAGCGAGTTGTCTTTGAGAAACAAAGCCAAGAAATCAGGGACGAAACCAAATAGCAGAACCACTGATTCAAGGCGGCGTCAGGCCAAGAACGGAGATCACCGAAAAATCTATCAAGATTGAAAGCAAGGAAACGATGAAGAACACGAGTCGCCGGAGATGGAGTCAATCCGGCCATATATGGAAAATACAGTGAGACAAACAAGACTCTTTCAATTCCACACTCAACTTCCAAGTTCCCGATAAGCATATTCTTAATTATGTCTATATTGATGTATCTAATACAATTTACAATTATCTTACAATTCCTTCAACTTCTTCTTTTTCGGATTTCAATATGACATTTCATCTAAAACCAACCTTATACTTAACTAATCGCCCTAAAAAATTGAGATATAAACTCCAAAGCATATTCTCAGTCATTTGCAAGGATATCCAATCCAAATAAATCACAATATCTAAAAATATGAATATCGAATTCAAATTTTCAAAGCTTTTTAATGGAACGACATTGAGAATAATTCTGGAAACAATCTGAATGTTCCTGCATTTTCAATATTGTCCATTCTCCCAACAAAAGAACGATATAATTGACGATTTTTTAATAATATAAAGCTGTCGGCAATGGTGAGAAGAAAGAAGATGGAGATTTTGGGTGTAGATTAAGGAATTTTGATGTTTAAAAAAAAGGAGAGAGAAGAGGAGAGAAAAAAAAAATGAAATGATGTAATTCAATCCTTTAATTGAATGCACTAATAATGAGATGAGAACCTTTTCAGGAGCAATGCAAACAATTTGTAAGAAAAACCTAGATATTTTTTTTTAAAGATAAATTAATTTCTAATATAATATAACTAAGTAAAAATCCCAATATTTTTAGCCATAAAGCCAATTTATTATTACTGATTAAGCATGATGTCAGACCACGAGGCTTCCAAGCCAAGTTAAGGCCTCATTTGTTTGCACTTAATAGAGGTCTGAATCTTAATCATTGAGATCTCAGACATTAAGTGCGTTTGTTTTTAAAGTCTGAATCTTAATTATTCAGATCTTAATCAGTAAGTATGTTTTTTTTACTTCACAATCACTTAATAGGTCTGAACATATCTGTCTGATTAAGATCTATAACAGAGACTTAATTTCATTAAGATGCTATCACATATTCATTATTAACTGCAGTCACCGCCTACCATTATCAACTACCACCATGCCACCACCACCATACTCAACCACCCCCACTACCACCACCTCCGCCACCACCACGCCACCATCATCCTCAATCATAGACGCCACCATTATCGACCATCACCACCCACTATCCCCACCACTCCGACCACCATATATCATTCTCACCCACAATCTACACTCATCCACCTCAACTACCACAACTGACCATCTCATCACCATCAACAACCACAACCGACATTGCCTATTATTATAACCTACCACCACACACCCACCACCTTTCTCAGTCACAACTACTACCACCAGCCGCCATTATTAACTATCACCGCCCACCACCACCATCCTCAATCATATTCTCCACCGCTACCAATCACTACTAGCTACTAGCATGAACTACCCTCATCAACCAAAACTACCACCAACCACCGCCTCTAGTCGGCATTCACCCGTTAGCCATCACCATCAACAACTATCATATTTTAAAAAACTGTATATTTTATTGATAGAATATTAGATTAGTTAGTATTTCATCTGAATGTATGTTTATTAATTTTCAAATAAAGATAAATTTTATACATTCAGATGTTAGAAAACAAACAGTCTTAATTATTTCTGTTCAGATCTTAATACACATCTTAATATATTCAGATGTGTATTCAGAGTCAAATGTCTTAATCTTAATACACATCTTGATATTTAGATGTGTATTCAGATTAAGACATTTGACTCTGAATACACATCTGAATATATTAAGATGTGTATTAAGAGTCAAATGTCTTAATCTTAATACACATCTTGATATTTAGATGTGTATTCAGATTCAGACGTCTTAATCCTTAAAAAACAAATGAGGCCGGTCAATTAATTGGTGTAAAACTTAGAATAGTTGATGTTGGCCTTATTTTACTCTCTCTGCCTTCCAAATCAGTGTAGCCTGTTTGGCCAAGTATTTTTTCTTCTTTTATAAGTGCTATTTTTAAAAAAAATAATATTAAAGTGTGCTAAATTTTTAGAAGGACAAAAGTATTTTTGAGTAGAATAGAAAAAAGTTTTGAGAAATATTCACTTAAAATTATTTTTTAAAATCTTGGTTAAATACTAATTATTATTTAAAAGTATTTTTTAAATTAATTAATCAAATATAAATTATATCGTACCAAAAGAATGAAAAATTATTTTTTAAAATAAGCCAACTTTAGAAACTTGGTAATGAAATGAATAGATGGTCAGAAACTCAGAATTTGTCTTAAACAAACGTTTGAATTTTGTTGATCAGATAGCAAAGTTTCTCTATCAGGGCGGGGGAGTAGGTGGGCAGAGAGTGAAGAAGGCAAAAGAGATGGGTGAAGAGAGTTCAAAACCCAACGATTTCTTCACAAAAGACACAGTCATCTCAGAAGAATTATCAGAGGAGGCGGCTTCTTTTGTGGATTATATCTTCCGCCATGTGTCACTCGACGCACCCAGCTTTCCGCCCCAACATGATGCTAAAGACTCCTTCTCTGAACTCACTCGCGGCTGCCTCAAAGTCCATACCATCCACCCCGGGAAAGTCTCCTGCATTCTTTCTGTCAAACCTGCTATCTCGGTAATTCATTTCTAAAGTTTCAACTTTTATAGCATCTTTTTTCTTTATTATCTTTTCTGAAGATGGAATCTTCAATTTTATTCAGTTTTGTGTTAAGTTCTAGGAAAACCCCTTTTAAAATTCTAGCTTCCAGTTCAATGGAATAAAGAATTTCGCAAATTATTGGAAGGGTTGAGTGCATTGACATTCTGGGGTGCATAAAGCATACACCTCTTTATGCAATTTATTGAAGTATTGAAGGATCATCCTGTTTGGAACATATATGTTAGTTGCTTCAGTCTCCTTTTTTTATTTTTTATTTTTGGGGGGGGGGGGGGGGG
>ML259950.1:226354-248488 GCA_005239495.1 Nicotiana undulata | reverse complement strand
GGGAGTGGTGGTTGGGGGGTTGGTTGTGGGGGGGTAGCGAATCACTAAGAATGTCAGGTTGAAGCTGCCCTAATAAGAATATAAACACCATACAACTCTCTCCTTTTTTCCCCTCCGGAATTGCGGACATATAGGTGAGGGCGAGCCTTAGAGCAAGAAGAGAGTTGCTCTTTTGATGATGTCTTCTTAGCATGAGAGTCAAACCCTTTCCTATTTTTGGATTGCCCAATGTTTGATTATCATGTTATATAGTCCACGATTCAAGTGTCTCATCGAGCTTGTGGAGTTTCTTAGAGTCGTATGTAGTTGAGGGTATTAGTTGTTGTCTCCTTGTACGGTTTCGATTAATCCTTACCTCTTGAGTTAATTTTTGGGGTTGAATTTGAGAAATATTGTGTAGAGAATGTCTGTTCTCTCTTTAAACCTGTACTAGCCAAGATCAGTGGCGGAGCCACTCACTGGCAAGGGGAGTCAATTGACACCCCTTCATCGAAAAATTACATTGTGTAAATACGTTAAATTCTTAATTTTATACACTATACATTGACTCCCCTTGATTTCTTTGTGTGCTTACTTATTTATATTTTGACTCCCCTTAGTTAAAATCCTGGCTCCGCCACTGGCCAAGATCACTTCATGGGTAAGCCCTTTGAGTTGCAGACATATGGATATTTTTGGAATGTTACATTCCAATAATTTTTGCAAGATAATAGAACAGTTTTCTTTGATTTGTATTTCTATCTTCTTCTAGTTGCTCTGCAAAGTTGGACAGGGTGATCTCAGTCTTGAGTCTTGCACTTGATTCCTTTTCTCTGCCATCTGATCTGCTCACCTTCATTGAGAGCTTGAGAGGAATAAGAATTGATGAAGATATTTTTTCATGCATAAGGGTCTAAACAATGAAAAGAAATCAAAAATCATATCCCTTCTATGTTGATGCTTTCTCCAATTTCAATCAGATATCATCTCAGTGATCTCAACATGCACTTATGGAGTGTCAAATATTCTTGAGTAATGACCGATAATGCAACCTCGTTATCTGTATTGTAGAATGTTTATCAAAGCATGCATGGAGGGGCAGTTGGAGCTGTGGCAGAGAGGGTGTCAATTGCATGCGCCAGAACTGTTGTGGGGAAGGATAAGGAACTCTTTCTTGGAGAACTGAGCATGTCATATGTATCTGCTGCTCCGACCAATGTGAGTATTAAAGCTTTAATCGTATAGGAATTTTGCGAGTGCAAATGCCATATCATGTTGCGTACCTCTCAGGCTCTCCCCCCTCCTACAAAAAAATAAAGAATATCATTATGTTCTCATTCTCTGATTATGTTGATCTCCCTTTGTGTTTAAATCGTTTCTAGACGGAGGTGGTAGTAGATGGATCTGTCATTCGGAGTGGAAGGAACCTGACTGTAGTTGCAGTTGATTTTCGGCTCAAGGACTCAGGGAAATTGGTTTATACCTCTAATGCAACATTCTATCACATGCCTGTAGCAAGTTTATGAGCTTTAAAAACGTTCAGCAGCTCCAGCTAATGTACAATGGCAAATAATGGATATAGGCATCACTGGACGAATTTGAGACTGAAGACTCTTGTCTGTATCACCAAGGCAAATTTACATCTCGAATTATCTGAGATTCCCTCATTTTTCTTGTTTACACAGTTGAGCCTCTGATTCAACGAAATAGAATGAAGTGAAAAGTCATGTACATCAATCTTGTATTAGTTGTGTGTCCAATGAAACACCAGTTTAACTGAAGTGCTGTGTTACTACTTATACTGCAACAATGGCGAGGAGATGACAAATTTATTTTGATTTAACAAGCTATGCAACTAATGACATCCTTTATACGGGACAATTTAAATGCCTCTTCTGATGAACACAGCCTCAATGGAATAAAGGAGGTCTAGACAAATAAAGGAGCATAAAGGCACTCTTTTTTGTGAAAGAATATTTCTTTCTATATTTAGTAAGTTTTAAATTCTAAACTTTCTCATTTTATCTTTAACCACTCTCTTTGTAAGAATGACATAACATGTCTAAAATCACAAGTTTCAAACACTGTTTTTGGTATGTCATATACATTTAGTTTAAGATCACATGATAAAAAAATAAAATAAAAAATATTTAAAATTTCGTATCAAGTCAAACTAAGACAAATAATATGAAACGAGGTAGTATTGATTGACGGTATGATGTTAGTGTGGCCTGTTCCACCTTATAACTTCAAAATAGAGCATGGTGAAAAAGGTATGAATGAAAGTTGTTTGTTAGATAATCAGAATGGGTAATTTCTTAAACAATCGTTGGAAATTTTTGGATCATATATCAAAGTGCTTAATATATCTTTAACAGTATCAGGGTCAAACGAGATGGGAGAAGAGAGATCAAAACCCAACGATTTCTACACAAAAGACACAATCGTCTCTGAAGAATTATCAGAAGAAGCGGCTTCTTTGGTGGATCATCGCTTCCGCCGTGATAGTATGGGACTCAACTTTCCAACCCAAAATGATGCTAAGGACTCCTTGTCGGAAATCATTTGCAGCTGCCTCAAGGTCCACAGCATCCTACCTGGGAAAATATCCTGCATTCTTTCTGTCAAACCTGCTATCTCGGTAAATTCGTCCAACTCATTTTATTTCTGTATTCTTTTCCGAACATGAGTTCTACGGTTTTATTTTGACTGATTGTACGAAATATGTCCGTTCTCTCTTTACACCTATAATAGCCAGGATCCCTTCGTGGTTAAGCCCTTTGAGTTGCAGACATATGGATATACTCTTAGAATATTACATTGAAATAATTTTTCTCCAAATGATAGAACAGTTTTGTTTCATCTGGATTTTTGTCTTCTTCTCGTTGCTCACCAGATTTGACAGGATGCCTCAGTCTTGACTCTTGCCACTTGGTTTCTTTCTCTGCCATCCGATCAACTCACGTTCACTAGGGGCTTGAGAGTAACAAGGATTAATAAAGATCTAAACAAGTAAAAGAAAGTGAAGACAAAAATAAATGGTTTATTCATCTAATTGACCCTAACGTGTTTTTTGAGACTGAGGCATAGTAGCTGTTATATTAAAAAATCACGTCCCTTCTGCGTAATGCTATCTCCAATTTCCATCAGAACATGCACTTCTGGAATGTGTAACAGTATTTTATGTACTGAGCGAGTGCGCCACCTCGTTATAATACTATATTGTAGAATGTTTATCAAAGCATGCATGGAGGAGCAGTTGGAGCTGTAGCAGAGAGGGTATCAATTGCCTGTGCCAGAACTGTTTTGGGAAAGGATAAGGAACTCTTTCTTGGAGAATTGAGTATGTCTTATGTTTCTGCTGCTCCAACCAATGTAAGTATTAAAGCTTTCATTTAAGCTCCTCTTATCTCAATCTCACTTGATTTATAGGTGTAAGAATTTGTAAGAGCAAATGCACATCATGTGTACACACCTCCTCCCTTCCCCCCTCCCTCAATAACAACAACAACAACGACGACATTCATTCTCTTGTTCTCTGATTATATTTGTCTCCTTTTGTATCTGAATCGTTTCTAGGCAGAGGTGGTAGTAGATGGGTCTGTCATACGGAGTGGAAGGAACCTTACTACAACAGTTGCAGTTGATTTTCGGCTCAAGGACTCGGGGAAATTGGTCTACGCCTCTAATGCAACATTCTATCACATGCCTGTCGCAAGTTTATGAGATCACACTCAAACCACTTTAAGTAGATACATTTAATAAACATGTTCAGCGGCTCCAGCTAATGTACGATGACAAATCATGGATATAGGCACAACTAGACAAATTTGAGATTGATAGCCTGTTTTTTGATTTTTTTTTTCAAAAGTACTTTTGGTGAAAAGCAGTTTGAGTTTGACTAGTTTACTTAAAAATCACTTCTGAGCAAGAATTAGTGTTTGGCCAATCTTTCAAAATTGCTTCTGCTTCTACTAAAAAAAAAGTGTTTTTGGCTTGGAGAAGCTTGGCCAAACAGGCTATGAGACTCTTATCTGTATCACCAAAGCAACAATTTACATCTCGAATTATGTCAAACTCCCTCATTATTCTTGTAATGTAGGTTTGTTTGTGTTTCATTTCAGTCCGTGTAACTAAATTTTGCTTGATGAAATACACAATTGAACCTCTGATTTATTGAAAGAGAATGAAGTGCAAAATTCGTGTACATCAATCCTGTATTAGTTGTGTCCAAGTGCTGTACCACTATTTGTACTGCAATAATGACAAGGAGATGACATAAAGTTACTTGGATTCAAAACGAATGATGCAACGAATGGCATCCTTTACACAGGATACCTGATAGCAGTTAATGTCTCTTCTGATGAACACGGACTCAAGCCATGCCGCAATCATTTTGTCAAAGACCAAATCCCAAATGTTTCATTACTCACACTCCAAAATATTTATATGCGTCTCTTCACCCCCGATATCTGGAGTTTACCTGGTACCTATAGTTTGAAGTGTTAGTTATATGAAATTCTACATTGCAAACCAAATGTCGAATTAGTAAAGCAGAATTTATAACAGAAACCAAACGTTGTATTTATAGTGCAGAGTATTTACAGCAACAGAACTACTTCTTAGTGATAAGCATACAGAGAGTTGATTGGTCCAAATTCAATCTGATTTTCCAAAATCTAACATAGCCCAACATGATGTCTTACCTTGGTTAAGTAGGATCTGGCAAAATTCATTCATTCTGGGCCACCTCCCTCGAGGATCAAACAAAATACAAGTTGAACCTAGTTAGATGACCCCTAATTATAGTGACTAATTTTGATCTTACCATAGGGAAAATTTTCATACCCCACCTTGATTCTATAGGTACCAGGTTAACTCTAATCACCAAAATTTGATAGTAAAAGATCACATTGAACCCTAATCTCCTATCGACCAATAAGCCACACCCTTGGATGCTCCTGATTCTAACCTAAACAGCTAAACTGAAGTGAGAATATCTCTAACTCAAGTAAATTTAAATTCCATACTTGCCATACTAGGATTGTTTAGGCTCTCATGCTTGATAAGCTAATTTGAACTTGCACAAATAATAAATGAATGTTTCCAGAATCTTATAAATTGACCTTCATTATATTGTGACATCAAGAACGACGAACAACATTACCACAAGCAACGTGTTCTGATTTTCCCTATAGCCATACTAGTTCCTAGCTTCACTATCAGGTGAGATTCCAAGAATATTGATTACTTTTGTGATTTAAATCTTGTATCACCTAAGAGACTCGAACTAAATACGGGTTGAAAGACCATAACAGCTTAACCACCATCATATGCCGTAAAATTAAAAAGAGTCACGTACTTCTTAGAATCTGTGAGAAACTGTAACTGGATCATGCCTCATGGGAAGATAGCATTAACAAATTCCTCAGCATTGAACGGCTGGAGGTCATCTACACCTTCCCCAACACCTACAAACTTTACAGGAATGCCAAGCTCATCAACCACACTGACCTGCAAACATAAAAGATTGAGATCGTTTGACTAACTGCAATTTGTCAGATATTTAGAGAGAAAAATTAACCACAAGAAAAACAACAAAATCATAAAAAGTAAAACGAGCTAAGTTTGGAGAATTCAAATTATACCACACAGCCACCTCGAGCAGAACCATCAAGTTTAGTCAATATTAAGCCAGTGACTCCAACAACCTAGAGAAGAAGGCAATTTCATAAAGAACCTTGAACTAAGGTAACTTATAAAGGTTCAAACCAACAAGCTGTCAAGTGTCATTACGTCATTAAACTCTCTCGCTTGAGGAAGCATATTTAAACCAGTAGTTCCATCCAGAACAAGCAAGATTTCCTGCAAAAGTGCGATAAGTTTCTTGAAGTTATATAGTAGGTCTAGAAAGAATATTAGCACGGTAAATAGACTGAGACTGGATATAGATGACAAAGAGAAGCCTCATATGACCAAAGAATCCATACATGGGATCTTCTAAAGAGAACTTATAAATTAATAACAATAACTAATAGAACTTAAGATAACTGGGAAAAAAGTACTAAGTAGAATCTGCCAAATGAAATCTTATTTGTGAATGTTGAATATTCAGAAGAAAGAGTAGCAAGCTGCTAATCTTATGTTCTCTACTGCTCCTCTGCATAAAATTATGTGAATTACGCCATTATTAGGCTTACAGACCTGCTCTCAAGACACCTTTCATGATCTCCAATGTGAGACACATTTAAAGGTTCCCTCACGCAACAACCTAAAGGAAACAGAGAAGACAGACAAATACATAGCAAAATGAAACAACGAATTTATCTATAGATACTACTATTAAGGGACAAATGTCATTTTAATGAGATGAACTATATTATGCTATGTTGCTCGGACTCTCCGAAAATGTGGCCGGATACGTGTCGGATCCTCCAAAAGTAGTGCATTTTTTAAGGATCCGACACGGGTACGGCTACATCTTGGAGTGTCCGCACAACATAGATATTATGTAGAAACAAAACAATGTCAAGGTGCGAACGCGGATAGTCTCAACACTTGAACCCTTTTCTGCAGACACTAGTTTGCATGGATGTGCATTGCACATGGACAACTATTTAGGAATAAATTATTCAAAATAATTAGCAAAAAGTTCTTGATAGCATTTCCGAATGTTTTAATACTTAAAATGGTTGAATAAGGAGCTGCAGAGTAAGAAATTTGTTCAAATAATTGAAGGACTAGGACAATGTAGATCAAAAACCCCATTGGTACTTCATTACATGCTATATGTATTTTCAAATATGCATATACAATTGGTTACATCAGTTCAAAGTCTATTTACTGAAGAGGTAATAGTGACTCTATCGTACGCTTAAACACCACAAGTTTCCAAAAGATGGGACAAGTCATAATGGAAGCCTGACAGTATAATTGAGAAAAGGGAAGCTGAAAAGTTCAAGTGTAGTGTAACATACATTAGGTGCACCAGTAACAATTTTACTGACAACTTTCTTGCATGCCACCAATTCCTCCATCAAGCTATAGTTGGTGTGCAGACCTGGTACAAAGTTTAATCTTCGTTACTCAGAGATACTCTCCAAGTGTGAATAAGAAAGCTGTTTTCATGTTCACAAAACTTACGGCCAGATGTGTCGCATAAAACAATATCGAAACCCTCTTCCTTTCCTCTTTTAACAGCCTGTGAAAGAACTACTCAGGAAGAACTTCAAGATCATTTGGTGAGAATATTTTAAAGTTTACATTGTCATTTGCATTTTGTTTTATCTAGTATTGCAAACACTTGCGGATTAAACATTGTAGTTTAGTACCTGATGATGCCTTAGCTTTCTCTTTTTCAGCAACAACAATCTCACAACCAGTCCTTTCAGCCCAAATTTCTAATTGATCACTAGCAGCTGCTCTAAATGTATCACCAGCTGCTAATAGTATCTACAAAGTTCACAGAATGAAAGTGTGAGATGCAGGAGTTATCCTATCATGAGTAGAAGAAGAAAGATAATGCATCTAATTCAAATTACTTGACAAAGAGAAGAATGTTTGAGTGAGTTACTCGGAGACAAAATATCAAAGGAGGTAAAAATAATGAGAGCCTTGCACAATAAGAAAACATAAAGTGACTGGATCACAAGAAAACTAATTCAAACGCTGTCTTCAAGGCAGAGGGAAGGATCATGAAATGTTTCAAGTGGTCAAAGGTTAAATTACTGAAAGCTTATCCCAAGATATATTTATTGTAATGTGATGAAGGTCTGCACAAGGTTTGAAGGGAGTCATAGGAACGTATGCCTTCTTTCCTTCTTAACCAAGGTCTCCACTGGCAGAACTACTCCACTGAAATAATAATGCTGGCCGCCCAAACCAACTCAACAACAACAACAAACCCAATCCCACAAGTGGCGTCTGGGGAGGGTAGTCCGTTCCCCTACCTTGTGAAGGTAGAGAACGTGAGAGACTGTTTCCGATAGACCGACATAAAAGCTTTCAACAATCTCAAGAGTTTTAGCATGCCACAAAGATATACTTAAAATGCAAGGCAAAACCTTGACAAACAAGAATATTGGTTATTATTGTTTCAAACATAAAACTAATGCTCAGTGGAGAAATTTAACTGCAAAATTGTGTTAACTATACAGTATTGGTCAATTCTAGTGATATGGGAAAATGTCTAGCACTAATAGATCCGCAGCACAGCAGACAGAAACGAGATAACAGCTTGCCTCACCTTAGCCCCTTCTTTCTTCAATCTATTCGCCAGCTTTCCTGCATTAGGAGAACAAGAGAAAAGCTCACAAGTTACTGCCGCTGTTCCAATTCTTGAGTTGGTGATGGACATACCAGAAATCTTTGCTCCTTTTACAAGCGTTATCACTATAAATGTTTTCTAGAGGATTATGGGAAAAAATTACCAAGAAGTCTCAAACTATTTGACAAAAATGGATTTTGGAGAAATTACACTGCTGCCACAAACATACAACAGCATGTCTACTTTTCCAACCAACAATGAAGGTTTACCATGATTATACAAAAATTACTTCCTTTACCAAGAGATGTTGTCTTTCCACCTCCGTTGACGCCCACAATCATGATCACAGCTGGTTTCCTAGTACAGAAAAGCAAGTTCTAAATCTAAGTTCAGTCTACTAAAAAACAAGCATAGAATATATGTAAAGTTAAAATCTGTATTCTATAAAGCAGTTGAAACCTGAAGCCCAGACGGAGTTCTGTTTTAGGTGCCTTGCTAGTCAATAGATCCAAGATACTCTTCTTAAGAGCACTCTTCATACCGATACAATTGCAATCCACAATGTCAATGCATCGATAAGCCAAGAAAAATGGTAAGTTAACAAACTAGCATTAAAATAAATGTGTAAAACTGCTTATCTTTTGTGTAGAATTAGTTGTCATTAATCTTTATGGTATTATACATATATCAGTGTGTTACAACAAAAATGAAAATATCAGCATAATTACTTTTATCTCACTTCCTGATTTGATTTTCCCCCCATATATATCCTCTCGCAAGCTCTCCACAATCTTTATGGTAATCTTCGGGCCAAAATCAGACACCAACAGAACCTGAAACCACAGTTAAAGATTGTCTCAAACCTCAATACTTGATGTGCCAGAATAATGATCCACTTACCTTAAAAAATTGCACAGGTTAGTATTTGGACATAAGAATATTTCGTAATGTGATACACCAAATAGTGGCATTAATCTCAGAATAAGGATCAGCAACATTCTTTTGAGATTAGTTTCTTCCCCATGAAATTCATATATAAAGAGGTAGAATACATGCAATTGTAATTCAATCTACACATAATTGCAACATTCCCACCTTCTGCAGCATTTATAGTCAGTTAAAGGCAGCACTAAACTAAGGCTACGCTGCGCTAAGTATCAAAAACATTATTAAACTCCCATTTCAAACAAGAATCTGAAAAATTCTTCTGCAGCAATAAAGTTTAGTTTTAACATTTTAACCTCGTAGTTAGTCAAACCAGTTTAATTTAATATTGTAAACCCGTATCTAATCAAATATCATCTTGTATAAAATAAAACACTTTCTGTAGTGGCTAAGATGTGAGACTTTAATTTTACAAAAATTCACCTCTTCAAGTTCATCAAGAACACGGTCAGTGTCAGAAAGGTTCCAGTAAAGGAGGAGTTCATCTATAACTGCTAAATTGTCTCTCGTTTTTGAGAATCCCGAGAACAGTTTCTCCACGTCGCTCTTTGCTTTCTCTTTGAGCAAACGACCCAACTTCGTGAAGAACCCACTTCCACCAGCTGAGCATTTGAACCGGGATTGGTCGAAGCGGGTTTTATATGTGAAGTTGTGGAGGAGAATTGAACCGGAGCTTGATGGTGGGAGCACCGGTTTATTAGAGAGACGTTGATGTGGGAGACGAGAAGATAGTAGAAAAGCCATTTTGTTTTAGCTCAGAAGCAGCAGCAATGGAGAAGATAATGCTGCTTCACACGACGTCGTTTACTGTTTTCTAAATCTATTTCTCCTTTTTCTTTTTTTCAGTATTCATAATTGGGTTAATCTTGCATGTAGAAATGACGCCAAAGAGCCATTTGTTGCACCCCTATTCAAAATATACAAGGTATTTAAAAACTATTTAAAGTTTAACTAATTTTGATAAACTATAATAAAAACTATGTGATTCATTTTTTTTGTCCCTAAAATAAAGATATAAAAATAATTTAACTTTAAAATTTTTGTTTTACTTTTAATGAGATGATTTGTAGCTGCACAAATATTACTAAATTATTTTGAACCATAAATTTCAAAAGTTATTTTTTCTTTCTTAATTATCAAATCCAATTTAAATGTATCACAATAATTTGAGTGAAGGGAATATTGCAATAAAGTTACTGATAATAACGGCTATATGTTAACAGGTAGAAACCAAAACTGGATTGTAAGGAATTTCTAAGACTTGCAGAGTGCATTACTGAGAAAATTAATGGAGATGACTACTCAAGAAGAAAAAAAAAACAGATTAGTCTGATCTTGACTGAAGATTTGTTCATTTTGACAAAGTCGCATAAAATTTAATAGAGACAAGAGGAATTAGAAGTAAGATGCATAGATTCGGTTGGAGCATATGCTAACGCAAGAATATGATGTAAGATTATGACACTTTCCTAATGACTAGGACCATATAAAAAGAAAGCGTCATCCTAAACAATTAATTTAGGAGTCATTGAGAGGATTATTTTAAAAATTATCTTTCGAAAAAATGAAAGGTTTTGAGCTTAGGGGTTCAATTGTGTTCATATGAATTTTCCTTCCTAGTACAATGAATTTTAAGAAAGAATTACAAGAAAATACACATGAAATCACACCATAACAAAAAATGGCTTATATTTTTATGTTTTATCCATCCTAACTCATATTGTACATATTTTGAATTTGAAAGCACTAGCAAATTCAAAACTTGTGTTCTTACAACCATTGCTTCTAAAAGCTATGGAGTTAAATATGTGTTCTCACAACCATTGTTTTCACTGTTTCTTCTTCTCATATCTTCTACATATGCTTCAAGGGGTCGTCCATCATTGTTGCTTCTTACCTTGTGTCACCCGGTTGCAATGTAAGAAAATTGAAGAGTAGAAGTCCACCATTGAAGGTCATTCAAAGCTTTGCTTTCCAAAAAATGATTTTTTGAGTTTGTTAGTTGTTTGGATTGGGTGTTATTCCAATTGATTGAAAATATCAAAAGGAGTTCAAACTTTAAATTTGAAGTGATTTGGAGTAGATTTGAGTTAAATTTTAGAAAAGACGCAAGGAAGAAGAAGAAGTCAATTTTTTGTACAATTATGTATAATATTGTATATGAGTGTATAAACACATCGTATACACTACTATACACCTTTATACAACTGTTTGTAGACGAACTTCTTCCACGATTTTCAGTTGCAATTCTTGTTCAAAACCAGTCGAAATCTCCATTAAATGACTTCAAATTTTATATACAACCTCCTTATACTATTTCTAACAAGTATAAATAACATCCACTCCAAATTTCTTACAAAATCAAATTCGAAATTTAAAATCACATGTTTAAGCTTGTTAAATTATTTTTCACCATCCAAATGAATTTGTTTTGTTGAACTAATATTTGAGTCACAGTTGCTGATTCGAAAATTTATTTAAGGTTGAGCAATCTTTTTTAAACCTTAAATAGTAATTTCTAGAACCTATTGGAGTTGGATGTTGAATACTAGCCTATTATTTTTGGGCTAGTTGATTGTAAATTGAAATATGGACTATAAAATTAAAAAGCATGAAGCTCAGTTGTTCTTATATGAAATTTTCCCCGAATTTAATGCTAAAAATATTAAAAACTAAGACTTAAAGTCTAAAACAATCAATTGTAAATTATGACTCTATCTCTATTTAACTGTATATAACAAGTTTAGATAACTGTATTTAAAAATAAAAAAAAATTGTATAATATTCTGTGAGCTGAGGAAGAAACTTCCTTTGGACCATACACTCAAATCACTTTAAGGAAACTCCTGAAAAGGAATTTAAAACTAATACGTTTTGTGAAGAATTATAATGGGATTTTTAAGTGTTGCATAATATGTCACCTTAAGCATTTGCATAATCAAAATTTATAAAGTTTACTGTCTATATGGGTGCCTGTATGTTCTTGTGCCTATAGCTTCCGATTCTATATTCTGGTTTGTATTAAAAGAGAATTATTAAATACTGTAGTACTTTGCATCTCTTGTAATTGTAAATGTTGGGTTTGCCTTACTCAATAATTTCATAGCTAATTAACACCGAACCCTACAATTAAAATATAATTTAGGAACCACAAGGGCCGGCGTCTGTCTTCAGTAGGGGTAGGCGTTCAGGCAGTTCGGATTGGATATGAGAATTTCGGTTTGGATTTTCGATTTTCATATTGAAGAAATGATTCAATTTTCGGATTGAAGAAATGAAAATCAAATCCAACCCAAATAAGTTCGGATTGGTTCGGATTTTTTAAGTTCGGTTTCGGATTAATCGGTTTGGACATGAAGTCTTGGTTTTGAGCGTATAAGTTGAGATCTTTTTATACAAATGAATATCCAAATAAAGTACTCATGTTATGTTCCAATCATCCACATAAAGTATTCAAGCAATGAAACTATTATTAAAAAGAAATACAACGGAGACACTAATAGAACCGATAAGAAGTAGTAATAGTAAAACCATGTTCAAATAAAAAGTATTGTGACAGTAACTTAGTAATTAACATTGAGTTATGAGATAATATTTGGTCACGCCCAACTCTAGTTCTAAAAAGGATAAGCGGTTGCTGCAAATATAATCCAGTCTAACAGTCTGGAGTCGAATCCCACAGAGAACTAAGGTTTATCTACAATTGTTGACTATCACTAAGAAGATAAGTTCGAACAATTCCAAAGTTATAAATATTAAGATTCTTATATTTAACTACTTATCTAACAAATTAAAGTAGTAAATTAAAAACGAGGGATATTGAGGGTTGGGGAATATATTAAGGAGATCTAGAGTTATGATTTCCCCAATTGTTGGAATCCTCCCCGCTACGTCTTCTATAATTTCGCCTAAGTATTCTCTACCGATCGTGAGCACTCGGCTTATCTTAATTCTCTCTCGAGCAACTACAATAATGTACTAGCCATATTCTCTCGAATTATGCTAGCTTGCACGTTTTCACCGCTCACTATGATCACGTTAAAACTTCGTTATCTCTAATCCACTTTTAAACCTGCCGTATTGATCTTTCATATACCTTAATTAGGAGTGACATTGTTCAACAACCACCTAAATATGTATCCTTTCTCAAGCAACACATAGTAAATAAGCATAGTCAATCAATGGTCATTCAATCAACAACAGTAAACACATAGTTGAACAAGTGGAGAACTCTAACGGTTCAATTATATAAAAACATAACAGGAATTTATCTTACAAAAGATTCCATCGAAACCCTAGATAACAAATTAGCTACTCATAATTGTATAAACAATTATAGTAATATTCAAAAGCATTAAACTACACATTAAAGGAAAGCGGAGAGAAAAAACTCAAGTGATTCGTGCTTTCGAAGTATTCCGTAGCCTCTTGCCTCTCTACTGATGTCTCGTCAATAGTGTCTAATCGTTAGGGGTATTTAAAGGGTAAAGGCCGAATTTACATATCTAATAACGAGGAATTATTTTTTTTCGGATGACATTGTTGGCGCCTTGCACTGCCTGTAGCTTTGTCGTTTCGGTGCAAAGCATTGTCTGTAGCGCTGTATTTTCGGCGCAAGGCACTGTCTATGACATTGAATTTTCATTGCCTTGCATGTCTTCTTTTATTGCTCCATTTTGTAGTTTTGATGTAGCATTTCATGCAACATTTCTCCAATTCATGTCCAAGCATTCCTACACATGAATAAGCTCTATTAAGCGCAATCGTCGCACAAATTTTCATCTAAACAACAAACAAGTAGGGTAAATAATGTCAAAATATATGGAATTATCTCACGACATCAATATCTAATGGGTAGGGTATTGAACTTATTACTATTAACACATGAATAATGGACTAAATATAAAGTATAAAAAATTTGGATTTTTGGATATCCAAAAATCCGAAGAAACAAATTCAATATCCAAAAATTTTAAAATTAAATGCAAAATTCAACCCGCAGTCCGAAAATTCAAATTAAAAATCCAAAAAGTTAGGATTTTGATTAGAATTTCGGATTTGCCCAATTATACCCACCTGTAGTCTTCAGTCTATATATATGGGCTGGTGCACCGTGTATGTTGGAATCTGAGGCAATTTTTCTCCTTTTTTGTTTTTTTTTAATCAAGCAAGAAAATTCTCCAATCATATAGAGTTGTTTCCGACAAATCCTGCTGATTTTTTCTTGATAATTAACTGTCAAGCCTTTAGAAAAACATTGTTTTGGGTGGCCACGGACTACACGGCAAAAATACAGAAATCCAGTTAATGTTTTTAATATACTTATACTGTTTTTAATCCGTATAATGTGTGATGTAAGATACTGCGTGTCATACATTTGATATCTCTAACTATAAGAATTTTTTTCTAAATTTATTTTCATTAATCCTTAAACATCTCACTTAGTCAACACTCCGTTAATCAGAACAATAAGGTAGATTTGGAACTTAAAAAAATATGATAAATGACTTCTTATGAATTATTTTTAAATGTCAAATACTTTGAAATATATTAAGTTTGGCAAACGGTTCAAGTTTCGCCAGAAATGTTTATGTCATAACTATAGCAAATCGCGTTTCTAGGGTAACCGTGGAAAAAGTTAATTACCTAATTGCTAATTATGGGTTAGGAAGCAGTTTCATATATACTAACAGTGACATATATTTTTTCAACAAAATGAATATAATTTAACATGTAACTATTTTTATCATGTTACCAATATAGTTGATGTTGGTTATAAGAATTTGAATTTAAGTCGTATGCCTTAGTGTAAAAATTGTTAACAATCAATATAATGTAGCTTAAACCCATTATAACATGTTAGCCCAAGTAATGTTATATCTGATGGTGTAAATAACCGTCAATGCATAAAAACGTAAACGTCAATGTTTGTCCTGTGATTAACCTTTGAATTGATTTTCTTGCCACCCTTTAAACTATTTTTCTCCATTTCCGATTTTGGCAAGCAATTTGTTATTGACCAAAATTAAGAGAAAGAGTCAGTTTTACCATGTCAAATATTACGGAAGCAACATTCCTCTTTCTATCTCCTTTCTCTCCCCCTTCCTCTAACTTCTCTATATATACACCACCATCTCTACCATTTTTTCTTCCATCTTTTACTTAAGTTTCAAATAGTACTCTGATTTTCTTGATTAAGATGAAGCCATCGTCCTCTTTAGCGTCGCGAGTGTTAGAAATCACAGTGATATCTGGGGAGAATCTCCGAGAAAGCAGGAAGCAATGGGTGAAGAAGAACGCTTTCGTAAATATCAGAACAACAGATTCATGCAACAAAACAACCAAAATGGATAAAGACGGCGGAAGTTACCCTGTATGGAACGAAAAACTGATCGTTGATTTGCCCATGCATGCAGTAAATCTGACGGTGGAGGTTCAATGCAAGACTTCTTATGGGATCAAAACCATTGGGATTGCAAGAGTTCCCACGTCGGATTTCATTGGTAGATTCTTGCCTGAAGATTATCTGCACTTCTTGAGTTATAGGCTTAGGGATGAAAAGGGTGAGAAGAATGGGATTATCAATTTCTCCGTCAAGGTCAAGAATGCACCGCCGCACACTACAGGTTGCGCCTCTGCTTATTCACAGCAGTGGACGGCAACTCCGGTGGCTGTGAGAAGCAAAGGTTCTTGTGAAGTTGTAACCGGTATTCCCGTTTATCCCAGTTATTAGGTTTAATTTGTAGGATTTGTTTTTATTGTTGAATTGAATTGTATATATTGATAAATTTTAGATGAATTTGATTTCCACCCTATATGTTACTTCTACATTTTTACTTATCTTCAGTTGTACTAACTAAAAATACGGCTGCTTGGGCAACCAAAAAAACAGTTTAATTTACAGTGGCAAGATCAAGCTAAGCACGGAGGCTTCATAAATTTCATTTCATATGCCTAGCAACTGCTAAAGCTTGGCCGCAATTTCGTTAATTACTTGACTTTTGTGTTTTTATTCACTCATGTGCCGTACATCTTGCCAATAATCCAGTTTTCCATGGGCAGAGTTGGATTACAATTTCATTTGAGAATGCTAATTAAACCCAGGTGCATGCTTTGTGTATCATGTGTATATTTCACAAAAATTTACCGATATTTTTACCAAGATTCTCTCTAGATGCACGTGTATCTCAATGTATTAAAACAACAACAACAATCTGATGAAATTCCACAAGTGGGATATAGGGAGAGTAGTGTGGCCTTACCCCTATCCCGCCCGAGGGAGTAGAGAGGTTATCTTTTATAGACTCTCTACTCAATAAGAATACGAAAAGAGAGAAGACAATCAATCAGTACCAACACCATAAACCAGAAAAATAATAACATTATAAAAATAAGAAAATACACGGAAAAGCAATAACAATGACGAATAAATAGGGCATGATACCATGAAAAACGAAAGAATAGCGTGAACATAAATACTAACTACCAGCACTCCAAGATCTATATCTCAAAGTATTGATGAACAATTATCATATTCGTTCCTTCTAACCCTTCAATCTAGTAGAGGAATCGGTATTTTCACTAACGAAATATAAAGAAGTAGATGTACAAAAAAGTCAAGAAGATTCAACAGAATGTAATGATGTCAATTGATCTGCCACTTCAGTCATACTTTTCATTCATTAAAGCATTTGCAAGACTTGCAGTGCATAACTGAGAAAATTACTGGGAAAATCATCAAACTTTAGTCCCCACTTTAATAAAAACAAAAATTAGAACAAAAGAAGAATTAGAAGACAAGTAAGATGCGTTCGCTTGGGCACGCATGCTATAACATAATAATATGATGTATGATTTCCCAAGCAATATGACATAATCCCAGGCTAGCCTCTCTATTCAGTCTAGTCAACCCCATTAATTTATGGTCGCAACTCGCAATCATGGAATGTTGGAAGCCGAGGCGATTTCCTTTTGTAATTTTTTTTTTCCTTTTTTTGTTTGTAATCAAACAAGAATTTTCTTGATTTTTGGCTGTCAAGCCTAAAAGAAATATTTTTTTAGGGTGATCATGGACTCCACGGCAAAATAGAGCTTCCCATTCACAGCGCATTTCTATTAATTCCGATATAGTATAATAACAAGTCGTGCTTCTATGGTAATCGTGGAGAAAAAGTTGATGTACCTAACTACGGTTAATTAGGAAGCATTTTCAATGAAATTTCTCTAGTATTACTTGAAATACTTAATTAAATAATTATTATAATCTCTTCAGCGCAAAAACAATAGGAATAATATCATAATCCCTGTGGATCTGTGATTTGTATCGCTCATATATGTCATTGTTGCTCCTTCACAGCAAGAAATATAGCATAAACAACAACAACAATAACCAAAAAAAAAAAAGCCTTTCGTGGTTAACATCATGTATAACTATATAAGTGGACTGACCGTCGAGATAGTCATTTTTTTAATAAAAAAATTAATTGAAATATAAAGCTGAACATAATGCGAAAAGAAGAGTGGATAAGTACTTCTGATGCTATCCCTTCTCCAACAGAGTTGTTAGTCAGTCCCTTATCCATACAATATTTATTTTTTTATATTATGTATTTATCACTTAGTATAAATATCGAGTGCGAAATAATTTTTACCGGAGTATACATGAAGCTTAAAAGAAAAGTAACTTGTTGTTATAGCATGTACTACTATATATATTACCAGACGAGTAATTATTACTTCCTCCGCTCCATGATAAGTGATTTTCTGATTTTTATTTTGTTGTTCAAAATAAATGATTTTTTTAGATTTTAAGAATGAATAAATTTTTTTTTTTTTTTTTACATTGCCCTTGAAGTAAATAATGTTGGAGTATGTGTTAGGAGTGCTTATATGAAGAGATAATAAATGTTAAGGTCAATTTCATTACTAATTAATGTTAAAAAGTAAATTTCTTAATAAGTGTGAAAACAACTAAAAAATTACTCCCTCCGGTCCAAAATAAGTAATCTTTTGGATGTTTTCACACAGATTAAGAAATTCACCTTTTAACATTAATTATCAATGAAATTGACCATATTAACATTTACTATTTCACATAAACATTCCTAACACATACTCCAACACTATTTACTCCAAGGGCAGTAGGAAAAAAATAATTAATTCATTCTTGAAATTTGAAAAAATCACTTATTGTGGACCACAAAAAAATACCAAAAAATCACTTGTTTTGGACCGAAGTGAGTACTTATTTTAGACCGGAGAAAGTATGTAATAGATTAGTTATAATTACCTAACAAGTGATTTAATTGTATAAATATTTTCTCTATTGTCAAGACATAAAACCAAAAACTCTAAGTAATTACTTTTAACGGCAAAGGGCCAAATACACACCTGTACTTTCAAATATTGTTTAATAGTACCCTTCGTTATACTATTGAATTATTCATACCCCTACCGTCATATTTTGTAACAATAATCCTTAATTTGGATGGAGTGCCACGTGGCAGCTCCTGATTAAAATGCCCCATTTACTTTTTTATCCGATCCGCTACCCACTTAAACCCACAACCCAACCCAATTAAAACCTACTTACCCACCCTAAAATATACGGATCAAACCATATAGACCGCTATTCCTTCAATTATCAGAGTTTTGTATTAATTCCATCTATCAAACAAGTGTGTATAATATTTTATGTTTCTGATTTTGTTTCGAGGGAAACTATTGCCATTTAGACAGCATAAATAGATGCGTTTTCTATTTTTAAAGTCATAGATGAATATGTTAGGACAGTGTGGTAAATAGGCAGAGCATGAAGCTAGTCAGCAATAGAGCACGCTGAATTGAAATGTAGAACGATGACGATATGGTTTTTTGACTGTTACAAACACACAGATTCACAAAGCCCACGCTTTAACGAGGCATTGGGGCGAGAATTGAAGGGGTAGTGGTCTATTTGGTTTGTTTCTGTATATTTTAGGGTGGGTAAGTGAGTTTTAATTGGGTCGGGTTGTGAGTTTAAGTGGGTAGCGGATCGGGTAAGAAACTAAATGAGGCGTTTTAATCCGGAGTGTTCACGTGGTACTACATCCAAATTAAGGGTATTATTGTAATAAAATATGACGGTAGAGGTATGGATAAACTAATAATATAACGAAGGGTATTATATATTATACAATATTTAAAAGTACAGAGATATATTTGATCATTTTCAGTAGTTTTAAAGTAACTTAACTATATGGAGTAATTTTTTTAGTGGAACTTAAACTGTCTCTTTATTTCCTTTCTGATTTCAATTGTTGACCAAAATTAGAAAGAAAGAGTCCGTTTTACCCCGTCAAACGCGTGCGGCAAAATTGAACCGTAGGAAACTAGCTAGTAAAGCAATACGGGAAGCAACGTCACTCTTTCTATCTCCTTTCTCTCCCCCCTTCCTCTAACTTCTCCTATATATACACAGCCACCTCTCCATTCTCTATTCCAACCTTCTACTACTTCTATTTTCTTTTACACAATGAAGCCGTCATCATTGCTGTCGCGGGCGTTAGAAATCACGGTGATATCCGGGGAGAATCTCCGAGAGAGCCGGACGCAATGGGTGAAGAAGAACGCTTTCGTAAATATCAAAACAGATTCGAGCAGCAATATTCAAACAACGAGGGTGGATAAAGAAGGCGGAAATTTTCCTGTGTGGAACGAAAAATTGATCGTTGATATGCCCATGCATGCTCGTTATTTGACGGTGGAGGTTCAATGCAAGACTTCTTCAGGTGTCAAAACTATTGGAATTGCAAGAGTTCCGACGTCGGATTTCATTGGTGGATTCTTGCCGGAAGATTATCTGCACTTGTTGAGTTATAGGATTAGGGATGAAAAGGGTGAGAAGAATGGGATTATTAATTTCTCCGTCAAGGTCAAGAATGCACAGTCGTACACTGCCGGTTGCGCCTCTGCTTATTCGCAGCAGTGGACGGCAGCTCCGGCTGCTATGGGAAGTAATGCTTCTGGTGGGGTTGTGACGGGTATTCCCGTTTATCCCGGGAGTTATAAGGTTTAATTTGGAGAACTTTAATTCTTTCTTTTATTTCTTCTTTAATTGATCGAAACTGAATTTTGTACATACAGGTTTTGGATGAATTTGATTACCAAGATAGGATGCAAATATTTATTTTATTGAAAGAAAATTTTGTTGCGTTTATTTTTTTTAATTCCAACTACCTGAGCTTTCACCTCCCGTGGTGATGAAGAGTTTGACATTGACATCTACCTTGTTTATTATAAAACCAACTAACCAAAAGAAAAGATACAATAGGAGGGATATAAAACTAAAACCTCCCGATGAATTACATAATTGCAAATCTACAATTAAGACATATCTAATACATATAGCAGAACCAACAATGGAGTCATATGATCGTAGATCTGTGACCCAGGGTGATCCACAACCTAAGCAAAATGAGTTCATCGCCCGTCCCGTCAACGAACTCTCCGGGTCGAGCACTGAAGGGACTAGATAGACTGGGACTTCTAAAATTCATGTATGAGGCAAACAAAAACATGTAATATTCTCCAATAAATGAATAAACAAAGCAGTACACATCATTCGTACGCAACTCCACCAAATCTGCACATCACACCAACTCAGAGATTATGCATTCGACCCTGCTTGAATCAACTTACATTCGACGCAACTCGAATTCTTCAACATTCGACCTCGTTCGAATTAACAAGCCAAAGTTCGACCTCGCTCGAACTCACAACGGGTCACAATTCGACCTCGCTCGAACTCACACCCATGCGGCCCCCCGCCATCGACAAGCGGAAGTAAAATACGACCTCGTTCGAATTAACAAGTCAAAGTTCGACCTCGCTCGAACTCACAATGGGTCACAATTCGACCTCGCTCGAATTCACACCCATGCGGTCCCCGACCATCGCCAAGCGAAAGTAAAATTCGACATCGTTCGAATTAACGACTTAAAGTTCGACCTCGCTCGAACTCATAACGGGTCATAATTCGAGCTCGCTCGAATTCACACCCATGAGGCCCCCGGCAATCACCAAAGCGAAAGTAAAGTTCGACCTCGCTCGAACTAACAACGTAAAGTTTGACTTCATATAAGTTAACAAAGTTCAACCTCGCTCAAACTAACAACACAAAGTTCGACTTCATTTAAGTTAACAAAGTTCTATCTCGCTCGAACTAACAACGTAAAGGCCAAATTCATTCAAGTTAACAAAGTTCGACCTCGCTCGAACTAACAACGTAAAGTTCGACTTCATTCAAGTTAACAAAGTTCGATCTCGCTCGAACAAACAACGTAAAGGTCAATTTCATTCAAGTTAACAAAGTTCGATGTCGCTCGAACTAACAAAGTAAAGTTCAACCTCGTTCGAATTTACAAGATGAGATTTGACCTCGCTCGAATGAGCAAGATAAAATTCAACCTCACTCGAATTCCCAACTAAAAGTTAGGGACTCATCATGAGAAAATCTGAAGATTTTTTTCAAAAAAAAAAGAAAGAAGAAAGCCAGGGATATACAACCGAAGGAAAACCGACTGTCTTATTCAGAAGATGTACATATGCAACATCTTACAAAAGGCCAAAAGCGGTCCCCCGCCAAAATAAAACAAGCAACAACAAAGGACAAAAAGGAAGCTAAGTACAAAAAACCTACAAAAACTTCACTCAGCACCATCCCCGCCATCGCCCTTCTCTCCGCTCGGTCCGACGTCCTCATCTCCACCATAGTCCCATCCAACACTTTCATCATTAGAAGAAAGCCCATCTTCGATATCAACATCCCCACTGGCCTCCGGTGTCGCAGGGTCATAGTCGCAAGCAAGACGAGCCTCGTGCATTTTAACACGAGCATCTTCAAAAACGGCCTCAGGAACGCTCCCCGCCGCCCACAAGTCCTTATATATATATATATATATAAG
>ML259950.1:160667-222739 GCA_005239495.1 Nicotiana undulata | reverse complement strand
GGGAGAGAGGGGGAGGGAGGGAGGTTAAGAGTCTACCTTATAAAGAATGGAGAGTTTAGAACCTTGCAATTCATTCTTGTAATCATCATTATAGAATAAATAAAGACAATTCTCGTGGCCACAATTGGTGAATCTTTCCTCCCCCAATTCTACATTATGAAGTAATGTTGTCGACAATGTTAGCTTATCGTGTGCCTTAGATCTTTTTCGTAGTCGTAATTAGTTCTTAAGCTGAATCTTATCCAATTTTTCTTACTTAGCCTTCTTCGATCTAGAGTTAATTATCTTAGGCTAGAATTTATCTGTTTCCTCGTCATCTTATCTAATTTAACAAAAAGACTTTGAAAACTTTTTGGTAAAACAAATACCTCCATAATTTGACGCATATATAGCTTTCCACAAAGCCCAGTAAATATGGCATATATTTGTTTACTTGTCGTATAATCCCAGTGATCAATTTTCATTCGTTCTTGAACCTTTAATTTAATACTCTGATTTCGTATTTGAGATTTGAATTTTGTATTTCACGTTTGTACTTATCTTCTGTAATTTATTTATCCATAAATTTGGTTGCTTGGGTAACAAAGATACAATCAGTGGCCCTGGAAGTCCAACTCCTTTAATTAACTTGTTCGTTTGAGTGTAGAACATATATGCTTAATTAATTAAGAATCGCTGAGAGTTCTTTGTAACTTGTGTTACATTTGCATACTGTAACATTCACAATCTGATCTCACCATTACTGAGATACTTTTATATTCAAAGACTTGCAAAAGAAAAAAGAAAAGACATCATGGCAAATACTTTTTCCAAGCTAAAAATAGCAGGGCTAGCCAGTTTTCGGACTGGTCACTAAAAAATAGCAAGCGTTTGTCAAATCATTGAAAAATAACTATTATTTTACCGCAACAGAGACCGGTCCGGCATATTATACTGGAGTTCGGTGCACCTGTGTATGAACTTCCAACATATTATGCTGGAACTCCAACACGCGAAAAGTTCCAGCATAATATACTGGAGATTCGAGCACATGTGTATGAACTTCCAACATATTATGCTGGAACTCCAACACGCGAAAAGTTCCAGCATAATATACTGGAGATTCGAGCACATGTGTATGAACTTCCATCATATTATGCCGGACAGGTATACTTTGCTGGAACTCCAGTATATTATACTGGAGTTCCAGTATACTTATGTTAGAACCAATATATTATATTGGAATTCCAGTATATTATGTTGTAGTATTTTCCGGATTTTGAATTATGTTTTCGTTCAAATTTTTCTTTATATGAAAAGTGACTAAATTTTGATTACTTTTAAAATTACGGCTAGTTTTGAATTACCATTTGTAAATCTGACTATTTTTGGATTTCTCCCTTTCCAAGTCCTAGGCACCTATAGGTAATCAAGGATGCAAGTAGTGTGAGATCTTTTCGCTATCTTTTCAATTTACGTGAATCTTTTAGCTTTTCTAAAGTCAGTTTGGCTAATCTTTCTAGCTAAGTAGGATTAGATTAACTCAAATTTAAATATTCAAAAACTATATGAAAATACTATAAGTTGCAATTTTCTCATGTAAAAATGAGTGAAAAATATTTTTTAAAATATTGGTCAAAGTTTATAAAGTTTGAATCTTAAAAAGTTCAAAAATTCACATAAACTGGAATGGAGATTCTACTACGTAGTAATTAAGCTTCTAATATTATCACGTTTAATTGAGTAGTACTGTCAAAGCAAGAAGAATTAATCCAAATAGCTTCCCACCTAATTTATTAATCTAAAAATAGCAGGAAAATGTATAATTATATATAATCAATGTATATTCAATATATAATCTATATATACCAGCTAAAAAAATAACATTAAATCTGACCAACTATTTATGTAACAATCATCCCGAACCTATAAGTTGCCTCAGACTCATTCCTTAACGGACTGAGATTGGCCCTGACCGGTCCACTTAAGGGGGAAGTGCACGGTTAGCCACTAATAACACATGTATTTACTTTTAAGCCACTGTTTAAAATGTCTTTAGTCTTTAGCCACTGCTTTAATAAACTTTAACTGTCCGGACGAAAATACCCTTCCGCTCATGTCCTTAACTTTTGAACTTAACTTCAGGACTTCAGGACTACATGTCCTTAACTTTTGAACTTGTAACTCTAAGTTCAGGACTCTAGAATTACATGTCCTTAACTTTTGAGCTTGTAACTCTAAGTTCAGGACTTCAGGACTACATGTCCTTAACTTTTGAACGTGACTTCAAGACTTCAGGACTACATGTCCTTAACTTTTGAACTTGTAACTTAGTTCAAGACCAAGTGTCCTTAACTTTTGTACTTGTAAGTCAAAGTTGAGGAACAAATGTCCTTAACTTTTGAACTTCTAAGTCTATGTTAAGGAACTATTGTCCTTAACTTTTGAACTTGTAACTGTAAGTTAAGGACTGTTTGTTCTTAACTTTTGCACTTGTTAGTCTAAGTTCAAGACAAAGTGTCCTTAACTTTTGAACTTGTAAGTCTAAGTTCAGGACCTATTGTCCTTAACTTTTGAACTTGGGACTCAAACTTCAGGACTAAGTGTCCTTAACTTTTGAACTTGTAAGTCTAAGTTAAGGACATGTTGTCCTTAACTTTTGAACTTGTAACTGCAAGTTAAGGACTGCTTGTCCTTAACTTTTGAACTTATAAGTCTAAGTTAAGGACCTATTGTCCTTAACTTTTGAACTTGTAACCGTAAGTTAAAGACTTCATGTCCTTAACTTTTGAACTTGTAATGTAAGTTAAGGACTGCCTATCCTTAACTTTTGAACTTATAACTGTAAGTTAAGGACTGCATGTCCTTAACCTTTGAACTTAACTTCAGGACCACATGTCCTTAACTTTTGAACTTAACTTCAGGACTTCATGACTATATGTCCTTAACACAATTATCTTTGTCCTCAATTGTTTGGCTTTTGCCCTATTTTTCCTAATTATATGTTGTTTAAGAAAATCTAAAAGTCACTTCTTTTAGAAAACCAAAAGTCACGTCCTCCCATGTCTGTGATTATTATGATGAATGGTTTACCGGGAAATTCAACTCCTGAAAGTACACACAAAAGAAAATGAGAGGCTTATAAAATTTATATGATTAATGCATTTTGTTCCTTTTGTTCAAAATTGGATTTCATATATAAAAATAATAGAAACACTCCTATGGACCCCGGAACGCCATTGCAAAAGGAGCAGTGGAACTGTAAGGAATGAATTTGAAAATGGCGTATTTCTGTATGGGTAGGAAAGGGTAACACTGTCTTTTCATATTAATTTTAATAGATTAGTGACTATTTTTGCTCAGCATTAAAAAAACTGGATAAAAAGTAAATACCACTTTAAAAAATGGCTACCCACATAATTTTTGCCCCACTTAACATGTGTAGTGTAAACTAGCCCAGTTGTGAGTGGTGATGAAAAGAATCTTGGGTGTGTTTAGTACGAAGGAAAATATTTTTCAGGAAATATTTTTCAATTTTCTCATGTTTGGTTGGTTTAAATGCTTTGGAAAATATTTTCTTTATTAACTCACTTTCCTCAAATTAGACAATGTTTTCCTTATTAAGAGAAGGGAAAACATTATCCAAAACTCCTTCTCAACCTTATCCACCCTCATCAACCCAACTCACACCCCCACACCCACCTAACCCCGCCCACCCTCTTTCTCCAAAAATAATTTTTTTCCCGTCAGCACTCACCTTACTACCCCCCAAAATATGTATTTTTTTACTTTTTTTTTATAATTTCAAATTTTTGTATTTTCGTTTTTCTGCACACCCCCTCCCCCTCTCCCCCCTTAATTTTTTATATATATATATTTTCAGTTTTAGCTTTTTAATCTTTTGGTTCACAGGTTTGAAATTTTACAAGTTCAAAAGTCATGAGTTCGGAGGTTTATGTGTTTGGACGTTTACGAGTTTCGAAATTATATAGTTTACGGGTTCGAAATTTCGCGGTTTCGAAAAGCGGTTTGAATGTTTATGAAATTTGTGGGTTCGGAAGGTTGTGGGTTCGAAAGTTTATGGCTTCATGTTTATTGTATCTAAATTATTTATGAATACTCTTGAAAAGTTATTTTCCTTAATTTGCGTACCAAACACCGAAAAATAAATAAGATTACTACTTGTTTTCCAAGAAAATATTTTCGATTATACCAAACACACCCTAAATCTAGAAGAATCAATCTAATCTAATCTAGAAGAATCTAATGGCCAATTGGTTTTGTGGCCCGTTACAAACTTATATTTAGTTTTATGATCTCATCTCTTTTTTTTATACACAAGAGATTTTGCTTTTAAACATAGGAGATCTATCTTTTATAAGTAAGAGATCTAAAAATGATATTTTCTTCAATTCAACATTGTAAAAAGCCACGAAGGCCAAAAAATTGAAGTTTGCACCAAACCACCATTAATACTAATTATGAATTAACGTACAGAAAGGTTGTATAAGAATATCCTCCGAAATGCATAGAATACAAGGGTCTTGGATTGTAGTGTTCATTGCTCTACTAAAGCTTTTCACTTAACTGTTTATATTAATGAAGCTATCACTTATGGAGTATAATTTTCTTCTTAAATGAGGAAGTATTGGGGTATGTTGATAATAGTCTTCAATATGTTGTTATCTGTTAAGAAACAAAAGGATTAACAAGAAGTAGTATCACATTGGTTCAAAGAAGGGTGGGATTCTAGTTGGGCATAAGATATTACAAGGAGGAAACTGCACCTTTTTGTCCGTCTTTGTATTCCATTTGAGGAAATTAAAAGAAATAAAAGGTTCAGCTAACTGAAAATAGGTCTCCCAAAATTCCATGACTAAATTATCCCGGGATAATAATCTCAGGAGTATAATTCCTGGACTATTTTATCCCACCTGAGAGGTGGAATATAATAATTCCAAGTTTGATGGGATAAGGGGGATATCCATTATTAAGCCTGGGATTAAATTTATACCATGTTTGGTTGATGGTATAAATTCATACCATTCTTATCCCGCGTACCAAACGGCCCTAAGAACGAATGACAAATTAATGCCTAAGGAATCAGGGTGTCAATCGACACCCCTTCGCCGTAAAATTACATTGTATAGCTAGGTAATTGTTTTTTTAAATATGTATATATACTATATAATGACACTCCTTGACTTCTTGATTAGTACCGGCGAGCATAGCATCATGGCTATTTACATTGGATAAATTAGATGAGACATCTCTTTGAGACTAAATGACTGGAGAAAATGAAAAGTAGCTAATGATGCTTACCAACCTTTGCCTATAAGCCACAACCAATCTAGAGTTACACCAGCAAATATCCCTCCTAAAAGAAACAACACTAGAAGATTTCCCAATGCATTCTGCTCTGGTCCCTATAAGATCATAAACCCAAAAAATATTGCTATTAATCACTGTATGATATACAAGAATGTAGTAGCTTTAAACATAACTAGTTAGAGAATTAACAAACCTTATAACCTTTTGGTGCAGAAGTGAGGACACAGACTGTGAGGTAGCCATTACTTAGTCCCAAGAAGGATGTGAGCATAATCATCCAGCCCTGATCACCATATTTGGCTGTGAAGTAGAAGGCAGGGATAAGTAGAAAACGCAAGAGAATCACCAACATGAGTCCTTTCCGCGATTCTAGTTTTAAGCATTTGATTAGTGGCACGTATCTTCCTATGAGATCCCACACGTTATACATCGCAATAAGGACAAGTGCATACCTACAGATCGCGATGGATTGAAAATAAATACAAATGTTAGAATGAGTTTCACGCAAATATTAGACCATAAATGAGTCATTGCACATTTATCAAGTACAATAGCTTGAAATGAGTGGGAAACCAACCATGATCCTAAGCTGTGAGATCCAGTATCCTCAGACAAGAATCCAGGGAAAATTGACAATGTTAGAGCGTATATGAGAAACAAATCCATTGCATAGTCTATGTTTTGCAATAACAATTGTTTGTTGTTAAGTCGCTCCACATGTTCGGGACCATGCTTACTCTACAATGGAGTTAACACAAGATCAAAAGTGTTAGCACCGTGTTGATAGCACTAAACACAAGGTACAATGCCCAATAGATTTCAGAAAAGTAAAATACCTTTGTTTCTGATCCTTCTTGCTTATAAACTCCCCCTGCAGCAAGGTCACCAGCAACAGTCTTTGATCCCTCTGAAGCTGCTTTTGCGCGATAGTACTTCACTATCGGCAACTTTGGGAAGACAAATGCATATAGGAGGACACA
Organism: Nicotiana undulata; assembly: GCA_005239495.1. Taxonomy (NCBI): domain Eukaryota; kingdom Viridiplantae; phylum Streptophyta; class Magnoliopsida; order Solanales; family Solanaceae; genus Nicotiana; species Nicotiana undulata. The sequence continues at coordinate 216,449 of ML259950.1, read as the reverse complement.
AAGCAGCTCAAAGAATGTAGATACAGAGAAGAACAGAACTGCAGCAGAGAGTTTTAGAATATTTATGATGCTTATTAGGGGATAGAGAACACATAGCATGTTACAATCTAAAGGTCCAAAATCTTAACAAACGGTAGAAATCAATTTACTGGAGGAAATGAGTAGATGATCGAAATGCTGGTAATAGACTGAATCTGTGGTGATTCAAAATAATATTAACGGTAGTTAGCAGACTATGTTGAAATGTGGCCGGATACATGTCGGATCCTCCAAAATTAGTGCATTTTTGAAGGATCCGACACGGGTGCGGCTACATTTAGGAGAATCCATGCAACATACTAGCAGAATATAAGCACAAGTCTGTCTTTAGAAATTTGGATCATTTGCAACAAGCAAAATGGATTAAAAAGAAAAAACCTATAATTGTATCAAGATAAGAATAAGACATACTTGCACCATTTCGAAGACCATCCTTTGAATTCTCGAATGCTGCTTTGGTAATTAACCTCAACGCAGATGTTAGAGCACCAGATGCAGCCAGTCCGGCGAGGAAAGACTGAAAATCTCACAACAAAAAAACTTTTTTTTGGACAATTCTTGAAATCGTAGAACGGATAAAGGATTGCATAAGGTGAAATATATCAGTAGGTAGAAAATAAACCTGCATGAATTCAGGTAACATATATGCAAGGTCTCCAACCATTCCACCTTGAACATGGGCATCTGCAACTCCAAAGGCACCACTGATAGCACATATTCCAATAAATGTTCCTAGCCCTCCCTTACCAGATGTAGCTAAATCCAACTGCCAATTCATGGAACACATAAACCAAATTAGATCGTTCATGGTTATGACACTCTATTACCTTAATGAAGACAAAGCCAACTATCATTATACTCGAAAATTGAGACAAAACAGATATAGTACTTACAACAAGAACTAAGAGTGTACTGATGAAGAAAAGACTATATCCAAAAAGATTTCTTTTCCTCGTATTCATTTTCGCCTCATTGTAAGCCAGTACTGCAAGTGTTCCTACTGCAAATGGTTGATAAATGAGGGTAAGGACCCTGGATGGGTGGTAATCCTGTGTAAAAACCAAATCTCAATAAATTAAATGCCAAAACTTAATTTTTAGGTAACCACAGGCAGTGTCATAAAAATCTAAATGGAACATGGATGACAAATCGACAAAAGATAATCATTCTAGTACGAAGCACTAAACCTTATTCCAGTATATATTATGGCACATGAAAAATCTTGAGTAAGAACAAGAGGACAAATTAAATAACAATAACAACAACTCCAACTCAATCCCAAGGAAGTTGGTGTCGGCTACAAATACATGGTTTTATTACTCTAAGTTCATAGTGGTTGTTGTCCTAAACTCGAGAAGAACCCTGACACACAAACAAGGGTAAATACTCCACTATGTATAATGCTCAGAAAAGTTAAGCTCAATTCGTGCTTGGCTTACTTGTTGCAACAACAACAACAACCTAGTAAAATCCCACCAGTGGGGTCTGGGGAGGGTAGAGAGTATACAGACCTTACCCCTACCCCAGAGGGGTTAGAGAGACTGTTCCCGGGAGACCCTTGGCTTACTTGTTGATCTTAGGAAATTCAAATTGTTACCGAGTAATACGAGTAAGTTAACATACAGAGTTTTGGAATAAGTGAACTGTAAAGAAATTCCATAATTAGAATATACAATTTGATAGGACTAAAGATTACCGGAAATAGATAGACATAATAGTCCTCAATAGTTAACATACTATTCCAAGAAAAGAGGCAACCATTGCCCAAAAGCCAACACACTAGCATTGCAGCATACTTGCCCTGCAATTTTTTTCCAAAATTGTAGTTAAGGAACTTAATACAAGAAACAAAGAGTTCAATTTCAGTCACATGTTACCAAAATACAATTGTAAAGCGAAAACCACGAACCTCAAGCCTGACTGGAACTATATTATCCTCAGCCATTGGGGGTTAGAATTATGAAGAGCTTCTTGTAGCTAATAACAACATTAAGCACATAATCATGAGCTATTCAGAAGAAATATAATACTTGTAAGTAATTTCCCTAGTTATGAAAGAAGGTTTATAAGGAAACCTCCTAAACCAAAAACAAATATTGGCAGAAATCTAAAAAGAAAAGGGAGGCCCCTCAGTGGGAGAGTGGGGCGAAGAAAACATTTGCATACATACGACACTATAAAGAACGTGGTAATACATATACCATAGACATCAAAGCAAAACATCTCCCACAATTTGTATAGCAGAGAGAGAGAGAGAGAGAGAGAGAGGGGGGGAGGGAGAGGGAGAGAGGGGGGAGGGAGAGAGAGAGAGAGTTTACCGAACAAGAAGGGGGTGGAAATTGGAAGAGAGGAGTTGACTTGAGCAAAATAGAGAGTTCGTTGGTTTTATTTACGTAATCACGCCGTAGGATTCGGAGATCTACGTTGGCAAAGAGGCTGCTTTGTATAGTATTTAGTATAGCAAAGAGCAAATAAAGCGGATCACATATTAGTCTCCTATTCCAGCTCACAAACAAATGGCTGCCTTTTAATAATGTAGATTTTAACAATGTAAATCAATTCATTATAAGGTAAAATAGAAATTTTAAAAATGAATGGTTTTTAAATAAGTACTAAAAGTGATATTCTTTGGGAAAGGAAAAGGTGTCAAATAAATTGGGACCGAGAAAATACGTAAAATCAAAATTCAATTTATGTACTAACTAATTTGAACTAAAAAAATTAGGAGTAACTAAATCTCTCTCGCAGTCGACAAAAAAGAAAAAGAGGCAAAATGGAATAATCGATCTTACTATAAAATCTGAGGACTCTTTTCCCCAAATCGACCAATAGCAAGGAGGTTTCGACTTAGGTTGTGATGTTGGAAACAACAAAACCCAATCGGAGGAGAAACGGGTCACTTTTGCGAATATCCGGGGATTGAAAAGGTGATGGTTTCAACATTGTTATTAGTTTCCCTTCATAATGGAATTCCAGGGCGTCTTTGCTTAGATCGCATTTGCTTTCCCTTACTCCTGAATGTGAAAGATTGAGCCTCCTCCAGACCCTCACCTCAATAGTGAAAAGATTGAGACAAACCAAGGGAAGTTGTGGGTCTTTTTTCTTTTGTCGTTGAATAAAAGGTGCAAGCATAAAAGTATTTTGTGAGTCGAAATGTAAATTCATGAAAAGATGTTCTTACGTGAAAAAGATAATAACAAAACAATTTCAAATGTTAAAAGGGCTAAATCTCAAGATTTTAAGTTATGAGGGTGATATTTCACTCCTCCAACATCTATGTAAGTTGTGGTGAATAGATTTTTCAAAGATTGTTCTTGATAAAAAAAAATCCATCTGTTTTATTTTATGACACTTTTGTTTTTCAATTCTTTTCAAAAAGACTGATATCTTTCTCATATTGAAAATCCTTTGATTCCAACATTCTCAATTTATATTTAGTGTTACTCTCTTAAGTTTACAAGATTCTAAAAGCGCTTTTGGTATGTTATAGACTTATGTGTTAATAATTGCTTTTCTCTTTTTAAACATGGTGCCCAGAGGCGTATTCAAGGAGAGATATGAGTTCATGTGAACCCATACTCCTCTTCCTAAATCATGTATCACAATGTTATATTTCTTCAAAATAATTTAAATATATGTGCGTGAACCTCTATAATTGAAATTGGCAGATCAGATCACCCTCTAAACGGTATTATTTTCGGTACAAAGTATAGATATATACGTGAAAATTACTAAAATTTTAAAAAGAATATAATTTCGAACTATACTTTTAAAAGTATAGTAGGTCCATGGCAAGAGACTAAAGTTAGACCAGTCAAATATAAATTCTGGATCCATCTCTTTACAACAGTGCACCCATCCTCTTGAAAATCTGGATCCGCCTTTGTTGGTGCCCAATCAAATGTTGTCTTATAAAATGAACCGTAAGGATTGAGACTTCTTAGTCCTAGATGTTGTATTGGTCGAAATTTGGATCAGACTTCATAATGCCAGCGACCGAGGTCGAAGCGTGGTTGGATCAACAATTAGGGGTAGAGGTCCTAATTCAGGCAAAGTCGAGCAGGAGTCTTTAGTAACGATAACTCAATTTTAAATTAAAGACGAGGAATATTCTAATAGAATATTCCCTCCCCTGTACTTTTTAAGGTTCCTCGAAGGATGTCTCCAACATATGGAACATGATGGGGAGTAAAAAGGCATCGGTAAACCTCGGAACGAACATTATGTATTGTAGACTATTGAAAGAATATACACTTCTTGTCTCTTCTATTGATTCCCAAGTTAAGAAACACCGTTCTATATACAAGATCCAAGAACACAACATCTCACTCACGTTGTTTATCATTTACTTTGCTGACAACAAGACGGTCGAAATTTATCACTTGGTATTCGGTCGTGTAATCATTTGTTATTACATTTATTGTCATTGCATGCATTCATTTCACGTATTCACCCACATATACATTGCCAATCATTATTATCATCTTGGTTTTAGCATTCAATATTATGGCGCTTCTATTCCGCTCATTAATCATTACTTGCATAGATCTAACAGTTGTTAAGCTTAACTAGGATTAACCTTCCATCTTAGCTTAATAAACCTCACATAAGTGTATTATCATATTTTTGGTAAAACAATTTGGCACCGTCTGTGGGGATTTTCTAATTAAAATCTATAGTTTCTGTTAGATCTGTAAAGAAAAACATCAGTACACACGCACACAGCTATCTCTTTCCATATGCACAAACTAACAATGGCAGGAAAGGGAGAAGAAAGGTTGAAGGCCATAGCAGACGTTACCGCTAACCTCATGAGAACCATTGATGAGGATAACGGCGGAGGAGAGCTAAACACCACACCCAGCGTCACGACAGGACAAGGTGTTTCACCCCCTCCACGTGAAAGCGTAATAGTTGTTCGAGAAAGAGGCGCTTCCACGTCTACAACTGAAGAAGCACCACCGACTGTGAAAAGGCTATTAGAAGCATGGTTGACCAGTATATTGAATGAGTTCCTCGACAAGCCCGCTCTAAGAGTGGCTAAGAACACCGCACCAGCAGAAGCAACCACCAACGAGCAACCAACTCCGTACCCAACAGGTAACACTAACGCTATAGTCTATGCAGGTAACGACGCACTCACAGCCAAACTGAGGAAGATGGAAGAAATGGAAAATGAAAATATGGCACTACGAGATCAGATGAAGGAGCATCAGGAGAGGGTCGACAAAATACCCGGTGCCCCAAAACTCCTACCCAAACGGGACGTTGGTCGGTTCGTAGAGAAACCATACAGTGAAGAGGCAGCACCACATCACATCCCCAAAACCTTCAAGATGTCGCCGTATTTAAAAATATATGATGTCACAACAGACCCTAAAGATCACATAGTCCACTACGTCACGACAGTAAAAGGCAACGAACTCTCAAAGGAGCAAGTATCATATGTGCTGCTAAAGAAATTTGGCGAAACCCTAACTGGGGGAGACCTGACATGGTACTCGCAGCTGCCAGCATGATCCATAATAACGTTCGAAAAAATGGCCGACAAGTTCGTAACCGCCTACGCCGGAGCCAAGAAGGCCGAGGCCAGGGTGAGCGATATATTCGCCGTTAGTTAGTCTCCCGGCGAGGGACTCAGGGACTTCCTCGTTCGATTCAACTGAGTCAAAATGAGTTTACCAAACGTATCTGAGGTCATGGCTGTAGCAGCCTTCCAAAATGGGCTTAACAGAACCGGATCGAGGGCAACCAAAAAATTGTTAAGCAGGCTCATAAAATACCACCATTACCTGGGAAGAAATCCACAACGCATACTGTGTAGAGGTCCGTGCATATGAGGATGACCTCAACGGCCCAACTCAACGGCTAACGTCATTCCATACAGAATCTAGACGAGATTGCCGCAATGACGCCCGAAGGGATCACCCGAGCCCACGTCCCAACTGCAACCGACACCAACCATATGTCAGAATAGAAATTCCACCACCTCCTCTCCATGCGGAAGGGCCGTCGAGGCAAAATACAAGGACTCTACGGAACGACAAAGGCATGCCCCCACTTTTATCTACTCACAATTTTTGTGTCTCCCCTTCAGAAATAGTGTACGCATTGGAAAAGCTCAGGCCAAAGGTAAAGTGGCCACAGAAGATGAAGTCCAACCCAAGCACAAGAAGGTCGAATGCCCTCCGCGAGTTCCACCAGGAAATAGGCCACAAGACAGAGGACTGCATAGCTTTACGACAAGAAGTGGTGAACATGCTCAATCAGGGACACCTGAAAGAACTGATGAGTGAACGCGGGAGAGCCAATTTCGGCATAGGACGAGAACAACACCAAGGACCTCCAAAGCCACACTCCCACACCCGCACCATCCAAATGATCATCGGCGGAGGCGACGAGGCCAAAATTAATCATGTGAAATTCACCACATGCACAAGTTAAAGAGATCAATCACACATGAACGGTATGGCGACCTCGAAGACATCATCTTCGATAAGTCAGATACACACTGTTTGAATTTCCCCTACCTTGATGCTCTTGTTATTACTTTACGAATTTTAGACATTGGCGTAAGAAGGATAATGGTCGATGATGGAAGCGGCGCGTGTATTATCCACCCCCGAGTTCTCACTCAAATGAGACTCGAGGATAAGATAATAGCTTGCTGCATAACACTGACAGGGTTTAACAATGCAGTTGAACGAACTTTAGGAGAAAGAACGCTACCCGTCCTGGCCAGAGGCGTCACGTTGGAGACAACGTTCCACATCATGAACCAGGATACAACTTATAACGCTATCATAAGGCGACCTTGGATACATGGCATGAGGGCCATTACATCCAGTCTTTATCAAGTAATAAAGTTCTCGACCCCTTGGGGAATATTTAGCATCAGAGGCGAACAACGTATATCACAAGAATTCTACCGTATCGCCCATGATTGTACATATACTCAACAGTTGAAAGGAAAAAACTCGGAAGCATAGCAGTTACCAAAGTCGGGAGCAAAACCCGACGATCAGGACAACGTCATCAAAGACCTCGACGTCGTGGAAGCCGACGGATCAACAATAGAAGACCTCAACCCCGTCCAGTTAGACAAAAATGACACCAGTAAAAAGGCTTACATCGGCCACAAACTATCTGAACCAGGTAAATTTCATGATTTTTAACTAACAATGCAGATCTATTCGCTTCCTCCTATGCAGACATGCTAGATATCTCAAATTAAATGTGGAACCTCTCTATCCGCCAGTATGTCAAATGAGAAGGAAATTCAATGCCGCAATCAACGATGCAGTGCGCGAAGAAGTAGAAAAATTACTAGCCAATGGCTCCATTAGAGAATCCAAGTACCCCCAATGGGTCGCCAACGTGGCCATGGTGAAAAAGAAGAATGGGAAGTGGCGCATGTGCGTTGACTTCACAGACTTGAACAAAGCATGCCAAAAAGACTCATTCCCGCTGCCGCACATCGACCAGCTCATCGACGCAGCAGCAGGAAACGAGTTACTAAGCTTCTTGGACGCATACTTAGGATATAATCAAATCCTCATGGAAGAAGAGGATCAGGAAAAAACGACTTTCATAACTCACCTAGGGACTTACTGTTATCGGGTCATGTCGTTCGGACTAAAGAACGCAGGGGAACCTTACCAAAGGTTGGTCACCAAGATGTTCAAAGAACAACTCGGTAAAACGATAGAAGTATACATAGACGATATGCTAGTCAAATCCAAAAGGAAAGAAGATCATATCGACCATCTGAAAGAAGCCTTTGATATACTGAGACGATACGGCATGAAGCTGAATCCCGAAAAATGCGCCTTCGGCGTAACCTCAGGCAAGTTCCTCGGCTTATTGGTGTCACAAAGGGACATAGAAGTCAACCTCGGCCAGATCAAAGCTATCGAAGGGATACCCGAACTGCTGACCAGCAAAAAGAAGGTACAAAAACTGACCGACCGCATAGCTGCACTATCAAGGTTTATCTCACGATCTTCGGACAGATGCCACAAATTCTTCAACGACCTCAAAAAAGACAACGGACTCTAGTGGAACTCGGAATGTGTCGAAGCCTTGATAGAATTGAAACTGTATCTATCCTCACCCCCGCTGCTTGCCAAAGTCGAAACTGGCGAACGTCTCCTAGTGCACTTGGCAGTATCAGAAGTAGCAGTAAGTGCAGTACTCGTCCGTGAAAACAAAGGTACGCAATCACCAATCTATTATATTAGTAAGACTCCGGTCGGTGCTGAAATGAGGTACCCGCACCTCGAGAAGCTGGCCCTAGCACTGGTCACGGCTTCACGGAAGCTCGGGCCTTACTTTCAATGCCACCCCATATCGATCGTTACGACCTTTCCCCTTAGAAGTACCCTACATAAACCCGAACTATCGGGAAGATTGGCCAAATGGTCCATCGAACTAAGCGATCACGATATCATATATCAGCTGCGAACAACGATAAAGTCGCAAGTTCTAGCAGACTTCGTCGCCGACTTCAGCGCCAAGATAATGCCTGAAGTCGCATGGGAAGCCTCTTGTAACGACTCTCTTCAACCTGACATGTGGGTCCTGCATACCGACGGCGCCTCTAACGCATCAGGATCGGGACCGGGACTCGTACTTGTGGTCCCGACGGGCGAAATAATTCGCCAATCCATACGATTCCCAGGTATGACTAACAACGAGGACGAGGACGAGGCCGTTATTGTAGGACTCAAACTAACCCTCAAATATGGAGCCCGATGAGTCATACTCTAGTGCGATTCACAACTTGTGGTCAACCAAGTAGCAGGGACTTATCAGATCAAGGAGCCAAGACTGCAAAAATACCAAACAGAAATCCACAAACTACTGCCAGAGTTCGACGAATGCCAGCTCGACCAAATACCTCGAGCCCAAAACACCGAAGCAGACGGCCTCGCCAAGCTAGCAGCGGCAACAAAAAACATAAATGGAAGGGACAACATCGTCACATTACTCCACTCGTCCTTAGACCAACATGAGGTACACTCCGTAAACTTAAACTGGACTGGCGCAACCGTATTATAACTTACTTGCAGAAGGGAACACTCCTGACAGACAAAAAAGAAGCAAGAAAGCTTCGAATGCAGGCAGCCAGGTACAACATCATCGATAACGACTTGTACAAAAGAACGTTTGGCGGTCCTTTGGAAAAATGCCTAGGACCAAATCAAACCAAGTGAGTACTCGAAGAAGTTCACGAAGGTCACTGTGGCGCCCACACCAGCAATCGAGCACTCTCCAGATGCCTCATACGAGTCGGATACTATTGGCCCACCATGAAAAAAGAAGTCGCAGACTTCGTCAAAAAGTGCGAATAGTGCCAAAAGTTTGCCCCCATGATACACCAAGCAGGAGAACATCTGTATTCAGTCATGTCACCCTGGCCATTCATCAAGTGAGGAATAGACATCGTGGGGTCGCCCCCAGCCGGGTGAGGTAATGTAAGTTTCCTTTTAGTTTTAACTGACTACTTCTCTAAATGGGTGGAAGCAGGTGCCTTCGCTCAAATACGCGAACAGGAAGTCATCACATTCGTATGGAGAAATATAATATGCCGCTTCGGAATCCCAAAGGAAATCAGTAGTGATAACAGACCACAGTTCGCTGGGAAAAAGACCACTGAGTTCTTCGAGAAATGGCACATCAAGCGCATATTCTCCACGCCATATCACCCCGCCGGAATGGCCAGGCTGAATCCTCCAACAAAACTATATTAAACATCATGAATAAGAAACTAGAGGACGCCAAGGGACTGTGGCCAGAAATGCTACCAGAAGTGCTATGGGCATATCCCACTACGCCAAAAACAAGCACATGAGAAACTCCATACTCCTTGATCTACGGCACGGACGCAGTCATACCACTCGAGGTCGGAGAGCCAAGCCTAAGATACTCCAATAAAAGCAGACCGAGCAATGATGAGAGTAAAAAACAAGATCTCAACGACACAGAGGAACAACGGATATGGTATACATAAGGATGGTCTCCCAAAAACAAAGAGTAGAATGGTACTACAACAAAAAGGCAAAAGTTCGACCACTCAAGGTCGGCGATTACGTCCTCAAGGCTAAAACGCAGGCGAGCAAAGACCCGAAGGAGGGAAAACTAGAACCAACTTGAACGGACCGTGCAAGATCACCGCAACAGTCAACAAAGGATCATTCCAGTTAGAAACAATGTAAGGGAAACTGTTTCCCAACAACTAGAACATCATTTATCTCAAATACATCAACTTCTAAAATAGACGCCCTCTAAGTCGTACTCTTTTTCCCTCACTCGGGTTTTATCCCCATATGGGTTTTACTGAGGAGGTTTTTAATGAGGCGATGAGAGGGGTGCCTCGAAGTTCAAGATGCTTATTCATCGCTCCACCTATCGTCTACTCCATCCGGACCGATGAAGGGACTAGGTAGAGAGAACTTCTCAGATGTATACAATAAACAAAGTATGTATCATTCTCCTATAACATTCTCCAATGAAGTGAATAAACAAAGCAACACACAGCTTTTCGTCGCACAACTCCAAAACCGCTCCACTCCACACTTATTCGACTTTGCTCGAATATTTACATTAGACTTCGAATCATTACATTCGACTTCGAATCACATACATTCGACCTCGCTCAAAAAATTACATTCGACTTCGAATCATTTACATTCGACTTCGAATCACATACATTCGACCTCGCTCGAATATTTACATTCGACTGCGAATCATTTACTTTGACTTCGAATCACATACATTCGACCTCGCTCGAATATCTACATTCGACTTCAAATCATTTACATTCGATTTCGAATCACATACATTCGACCTCGCTCGAATATTTACATTCGACCTCGCTCGAACACTAACATTCGACTTCGAATCACATACTCGACCTCGCTCGAATATTTACATTCGACCTCGCTTGAACATTTACATTCGGCTTCGAATCACATACACTCGACCTCGCTCGAATATTCACACCCGTTCTCGAATCATGTACATTCGACTTTGAATCACCTGCATTCGACCTCGAATATTTACATTCAAATCATCTTCAGCCGAGGTCAAATCAATCACATTCAACATCGTTCGAATCTTTTATATTTGATTTCGCTCGACGCTCGAAGATCGGCCAAAGATTGGCCTCAAGCCAGCCAACGAGCGGCCCACAAAGAATAGCATCGCAACAAAATAAAGCAGGAAACAAGAAGGCAAAGCATACAACGAAAGACAACCATTACACTACGAACCAATCAGGGTACAACAATCGTTTTTTTTACAACGGGCCCGAGTATACCCTCACAAAAGTAAAAACAAAAAGAGAGCACCAAAAAATCTAAGTACCGGACACTAAGCCGCATTGTCCCTCCCCTCACCCCAGCATATTCGTCGTCATACCAGGGATCAGAAGAAAGAACATCCACTGCATCATCATCATCATCATCCCCACTAGATGAGTCGAGAGAAGAGCCACAAGCCTTACGAGTTGCCCGCGCTTTTCCCTGAAAGTCGGCGAGTTCCTCCTCGGAAACCTTTCATGCGGTCCTCAACGACCTGAACACGTCCAACTGAGCCTCAACATGGACCACATCTCATATAGCTCCCGAGGCACGCTCGCCTCAGCAGAAGCTTGAGGAACCGACGGACGGGCCAGCTACTTCTTCTAAGCCCCCAAAACCACCACCTGCTCGTTCAAACTTGCCAGCTCTGCTTCCAGACCTCCAACCAGCTCCTCTAGTCTCGCCACTGTAAGCGCCAAAGTCTCTGCTTCGCTAGCCCGCTCAAGTCTACAGGCACGCAGGGTCCCCGCTAAGGCCGCCGCCTCCACTATCGAGGTCGTCCTAACCCGCTCCGCTATTTCCAACTCAGCCCTCAGAGTGGAAACCCTCGCCTGGAGGTCCGAGTTCTCAGCCATCACTCCCTTCCCCGGTTCGAGCTCGTCTTCCTTGGACTTCAACGCCTCTTCCAGCTCGCTACATCGGCTAATGGATCTCAGTATCTCCTCGTCCTTCTCTTTCAGTTCCTCATTCTTCCCCCTAATTTCATCACGTAGTTCCCGGAACTGCCCGTCCTCACCAACGCTCCTGACCACCTTCAGGTACTTGGAGCGGTACTCCTTTTTCTTAGACTTCATCCACCTATACTGAATCACCCTTTCCTCCTCTCGTCGGTCACGCTCGATATCAAGGATAAGAGTATGACAAAGAAAGGAAGAAATCGGCTAAGACAGTAATATTAACGAAGCATATGAAAGCATAACTAGAGTACTCACCCGCAAGGCCATCCCAGATATGCCAAAGGAAAGATCGGCGTCCCTCAGTGTGTGCAGAGTCTTGTTCTCGGCCTCGTCACACAAAGGGGCGAAGGACGGCGCCACATGCTTAGTATCAACCAGGAGGTTGAAGTCCACAAGTATAACTATATGACGATTATGACCCTCCATCCTAATCTCCACAAGGGTTCTCCTTTCAGTAAAGGCCCTCGCCTCGTAGGGATTGATATCGGAACCCGAGTCGACCTCCCCCACGCCAGGGTCACCACGCCGCTTCTCCCCCGACAAAGAACGACCACCTGCTATCTGTGCAAACTCCATGTCTCCATAGGCCTCCGCACTGGAAGGCCTCTCTCCCGTGACATATTCGGGCGTAACACCCGTCTTCTCGGCCGGAACACCCTCTGACCTCGCCCCAAGAACTGAAGTCCTTTCCGAACCTTCATGAGAAGGTTCGTCGGTAAGGAAGAGGACTTGCTGAGGCGGGACATCGCCTGGAACAGTCTTATCGGAGGGAACAAACCCCTCTATCCGTCTAATACCAGCTCCGCCTCTCATGGATTCGACCAAAGCAAACTCCCTTGCAATCGAGGACGAGAGCAGGCGTCTTCGCTTTCTTAGAAGCCCGTCAACCTAATACGAACCATGATGAGTCAGAAAATGTTAAGGAGCTCGACCAAAACAAGACAATCAGGATACTTAAGGGGGGGGGGAGTTTCGGACCATAGCGTTTGTAAAAGGAAGACCAGTCGTGGATCCCCACGACGTGAGGCAACACACAAGCCAACCAATCTTCCATGTCCAGAACGATGGAGGGGGAGCGTTTCATGGCTGTGAACAAGGCGTAAATGAATCACGAAGGACAGAAAACGACAAAGTGCGAAATGACGGAAGGTACGAGGTAGTACTTACGTTGGTAGTTCCACTTTTCGGGAAACCCGGTCGGGTCCGCTACTAGCTGATCAATTCTGACAAAGAAGTATTTACGCCAGAATAATCGACTCGCCTTGTCGTCCATCCCATCCACCAATCCTTTCGTCCCACGATTTCTTAAGTGTATCATTGTACCACAGAGGGAAGTAGGTGAGAATAAATGTAGCAGATGGTGAAGGACGACTCCGCAGCCAGCCAGCTCCGTATACTTAGTCAGCATTACGAATATCTTGTAGCAGTAAGGGGAGAGCTGCACCGTCCGGACAGACGTTGTAAAAACGGAAAAATTCCTCAGCTAGCTTGGGAAGTGGAAAGGTATAGCCGATGGTAAGCGGATAGACATAGAAGGCACAAAGCCCAGGATGGTGAACCTGGATCGTGTCACCTTCCGCGGCGACGATTTCTATGTGGGAGGGGATGCGATATTTGGTTCGCATCTCTGCTAGTTCAGCCTCCCCCGTTTCGGAAAGTTCGGGTTCAGGGGTAGGCCCTGGCCCTCTGAGGAAGTCGTTTCTAATTGCAAGGTTCTTTGGTATCACCTCATCAATAGAAGGGAAGCTATCGTCTCCCTCAATCAGAACTCCTTCATCGGTAGGAAGGATATCCACTGACAAGGGAGCGGCGTTGGAAATATCTTCATGACTATAGGAAGAAACCGACATTATGACTATAGTAGATCGAACAATGGAAGGAAAAGAAATGAGGATCAAGAAAGGGGCTGAAATCGGGAGAAAGAGTTCACAGAAGAAAAGAAGAGGAAGCACGAGAGATATTGGTAGAAAGGAAGATGGTGAAAGTTTCAAATGAAGGAACCCTGACCTATTTATAGGGTTGGTTGGCCTCAAAATTGAGGCCAAAAGCTACCTGCAAGCACAAGAATTGAAGCACCAACAGTGCAGGCATTGTATGGGGAAGATGCACAATGATGACGCGCGTGATAATGACATCACTTGACGTCACCTTGTGTCGGTTACGGCCCTAACAGACGTCGATTGCCGTGTTACGACCAAATTTCCTTCATAACGGACGCATAATAATCCGCTCACCAAGGACGAGGTGCCCACGACCTTGATAAGTGAAGGGACTAACTGTATTGGTCGAAATTTGGATCAGATTTCATAATGCCAGCGGCCGAGGTCGAAGCGTGGTTCGATCAACAATTAGGGGTAGAGATCCTAATTCAGACGAAGTCGAGCAGGAGTCTTTAGTAACGATAGCTCAATTTTAAATTAAAGACGGGAATATTCTAATAGAATATTCCTTCCCCTGTACTTTTTAGGGTTCCTCGAAGGATGTCTCTTATATATAGAACATGAAGGGGAGAAAAAAAGCATTAGTAAACCTCGGAAAGAACATTATGTATTGTTGACTATTGAAAGAATATATATTTCTTGTCTCTTCTATTGATTCCCAAGTTAAGAAATATCTTTCTATATACAAGATCCAAGAACACAACATCTCACTCACATTGTCTATCATTTACTTTGCTGACAACAAAACATTCGATATTCATCACTTGGTATTTAGTCGTGTACTCATTTGTTATTACATTTATTGTCATTCCATGAATTCATTTCACGTATTCAACCATATATTCATTGCCAATCATTATTATCATCTTGGTTTTAGCATTCAATATCACAGCGCTTCTATTTCACTCATTAATCATTACTTGCATAGATCTAACCATTGTTAAGCTTGATCTTTTTCTAATTCTCTTTGGTTCCATTAACGCACTCTTAGTATTTCTTACATCTTTTGAATGGTTTATTCGAGGGGTGAGTTCAGCAGTCAGTTGCTACGTGCAGTGAAGTACATGACTATTTGGTAATATCATAGGAAGTACCAAGAAAAAACAACATGTGGTCGATAGCCATTTGTAATACAAACACAAATGCACAATTGCAGGATGTACAGTAGTAGAACCTGTCCTAATATAGGGGGGAAAGGAAAAAATGGTCTGAATACCATTCACATTATGATTGTGTGAGCCATGTCAAACATCAAGATGATGAGAATTCGTACATGTAATTCAGATTAAATTAATCATCTACATATGATACAGAACAAGAAATGTTTTACAAACATGTAAGCCCACCAAAATACACGCTACAACATGACAAAAGCGAGCGCTAGGATTTGTGAATAAATAAGCACCTACTAGAGGTTGAACCTGGTACCAGCACCCAGAAGTACAAGAAGATCTTCATTGTGATGGCTGCATAGCATTAAGCTGATTTATGCGTCTTCGCCACTACTTTGATTGCCATTTTTAAGAATATTGAACTTGCAAAGAGGGCAGGTGGCATTTATCAACAACCACTTGTCTATGCAGGCAGAGTGAAAATGGTGACGACAAGGGAGCTCACGCAGCTCAGTTCCATCTTCATAGGGACAAAGGCAAATGCAACATTCCTGCAACAGACAAAAATGAACGAAATCAACTTCTTGAAGGATTGGGAAGTTCTCTAGGTTTTGTGAAATTCTCTAGTAAAAGAACAAAGAATGTATAGAACATACGGCATCTTCCAAAGGGAGAACATGCTCAATGGGTGTATCAGTGTCACATTCAGTCATTACTCCTCCAAACGACTCTTGAATCTCGCCATTTTGTTTTTCAAAATCACCAAGTTTTCGAAACTTGTATTTAGGCAGCCTCTCAACGTCTTCCTTGGTTGCTCCTTCCTATCTCACGAAAAAAGCAAATTGAGAAAGATGTTCAGACAATTGATGCAAAAAGAGAGGATCTTCAGAAAGCAAGAGACACAACCAGCATAAAACAGAAAACAAAGGCAGTTTTTTTAATTTATTTATTCAAAACTATATCAATCAAAAGTACAAACACTATTCAGTTACATCTTCCAATTCCTTTCAGTGGTGGAATTGCATAATGTAAACATAAACCATATCTCTTTTCGTGAAACTCGACAGAAAGAGGGAATAATAATACAAAGATAAGACCCTATGATATTAAACTTAAATTACAAAATATAGAGTAACTGGAAAATCATTTTACCACTAATTACAATTATCAGGCACGTCATTTCCACCACGTTAACCAATACCATTTGGTAATTATAGGGCTTTGTTCGCATAAATCACAAGATCCTAAAGCAACTGCAACTCATAAGTTGAAGCAAATTGCTACCATAATAATATGAAGGATGATATCTACATTCTTCTAGGTATCAATTTCCGCAATTTGCTTCTATTTGGAGAATCAGCCACAGAAGGGAATCTGGGGAAAACGATTATTATTACTAGTGAATTGGGTAAATGGGTGAAACGGGTTGGTAGGCATATTCAGTCCCAAAAGAGTACAGACCAGACTTGAGTTTTGGTAGATGCACGATTTATACTCAACTAATCGGAGCGGTTTGAGGAGAGATTGAGGTAGGCCAAAGAAGTATTCGCACTACCCTCCCAGACCCCACTTGTGGGATTATACTGGGTTTGTTGTTGTTGTTGTTGTTGATTGGAGCAATGAATGGAAAAGACAGTTAAAACACGAATGTTAGATGCATGTTTCAAAGATCATGGATGCTCGTCTACAAACATTTTCTAGATTAGCCTAGGAGGATTTCAAAGGAAAAGTCAAGGCCCCAATCACTAAATTATACAGGTCTTAGAATAATGTGAATCCAAATTAGAACTAGAAAATTGTGGATTCAACAAAGAAATTGACTGCCAGTAGACCAAAATATAGTTCAGTCAGATTATTCCCTCTGTTTCATTGGAAGCTGCCTTTTTCTAAAAGTACTGAAGTAAACTCTAGCTTTGCAAGCTAAGCAGGCTGGACAATAAGGAGGATGACAGGAGACACAGACCAACTTCTGAATTCTACAGGACACCAGGCTTTAAAACTGGGCAACATATAATTTAAGGGGGCAATTGAAAGGGGGAAATATGCAGCCCGCCATACCTGTCCCAGACATACTAAACACTATTTGTGCGCCTAATGGTATAGTTGAAACTTGGCTTTGGAACTCGATAGGGAAAACTAAACTTCCAACCAAAGCAATAGACTTCAGCTGGACAAAACTAACTGAAGCATGTTTGACCCAAGACAATCTCAACAAGAGAAAGACTAGACTCTGTAAGAGATGCTACATGTGCCACCAAAATGCAGAAGCACAAGTCATCTATTTCTCCAGTGTAAGTAGTTGTTAATATCTGGAGCATGTTCTACTCAATTTTTGGAGTAAACTGTATTACTATAGTATTAAGGAAGCGTATGAAAACTGAATTTCATGGAAAGTTGGAAAATCCATCAAAAGAGTCTCGAAAATAGTCCCTGTAGCCCGTAGGTATTTTTTGGTATGTATGGACCGCAGACGTTTTTATGGGATCTCAACTCCCAACACTCCCTCAAAGCTAAATTTCTTCTCAACCTCTTTTGCTGGAGTAATTCGACTTACGTAAATAATACTGATTTTTTGATTCTTTTTGAATTTTGTTAGCTCATTGATCTTAATTTAGGGGCTACACATGTATAGAGCTAACTCTCTTCTGTAGTTGCTGCATCTTCTTGAAGCCTATCAGTGAATCACTTCATGAAAAAGGAGGTCTCTACTGTCTACTACAAAATGCACCAACGTAATATCTGTTTTTTTTTTTTTGGGGGGGTGGGGGGTGGGGAGCATAGGTAAGAGTACATCTTTGGGACTTCTGTTCTACTGTCCTTTGGATTTATTAATTTAATTGACATTTCCATCCATGAGAGGAAGACACATGAACATCCCTAAAAAAGAACACCTATGTTAAGTCGTTAACCACGAGATCAAAAGAGAGGTGCTAATTAGAACCATAATCAAACACAAAGGGATGAAACAAAAGATATGATATCAAAGAATATATTTCCCTGATCTATTGCTTACCCTAGCAAGACTATTTTTGACCTGACAATTGGAACTAGATCCCAAAAAGTAGTTTTTATATGTACCTCGTGACTATATAAGGTAAAAAATATTACAGAACTACCTGGTCCGCCACTGCATATAAAATAGCAATGATACACGGTAGGCAGCAACAAACAGCAATTCCAATGAGACAAGCCACGGCAACACATATAACAACAAAGAATACATCGAATGCTAGAAATGTGAGACAAAGCCTGCAAAAGAACCCAAATAAGCATCACTCCAAAGTATATCACAACAATTACAGATATCAAAGACGCGTCTGGGACAAACCAGTAAAGTTGAGGTGCATCATGAGTCAAACTTTCACCACCAGCGGATATCCAATAGAACCCAATTATCCACCAAATGAAAGAAAACATGGTATTTGCAGATTCCAGATGCTTAGCAACACTGAAACAATAAATTAAGAATCATTAAAACATTCGGAGGCACAGGCATACAATTCAAGTCTTTTAGAAACACAGAGGTATTGACACGAAATAACTAACAAGAGAAGAACTCTGTTTCAGGAATTTTGACACTCATTGGCAAAAAATGTTTTTTTTTGGTTGGTTTTCTTATACGATTAAGACAAGCTTTAATTATCCACGACAGGCATCAATTTCAACAGCGTCAAGCCTCATAGTTACATATTCAGCAGCCTAGAGAACCTTTCTCCCACCTAACAGACCAGTACCTATGTCTTTCAAATGCACTGGTAACATGAGTTTCCAATTCTCCACATGATAACTCTGAAAGGCAGCACATCAGTATACTAATTCATTTACAACAATCTGAGCCACTAATAACTTGACCAAGAAACTATACATACTAGTATTCAACTTAAAAACAAGTAAATCAATGAAATGAATAAGCAACAGCAAAAGCAACAACTACGCGAACTATGAATAATAAGAAGAATTTACTTTTTCAATTATTAAGAATATATTCATCAAATCACATGCTTCAAAAGAGAGATTATACCTAGTTTCATCCTCATTCTGACGGCTCTCGGTGTGATAATCGCCAGCTTCCCCTCCGTCACTTCCCGAACTTGAACCGTTCCAACCTCCAGCAACGCCACTCTGCTCAGAATTCAAACTTGTAGCAGGATTGCCAAGCTGAATTCGGCGTCTATACTCAACGCAAACACAAACCATGTGAAGCAAACACTGTAAAGCGTATCCAACAATCCAAAGCCTCAAAGGCATAGAAGGTGACTCGTCAAGGCTCAAAATCAACACAGAAACGGAGACAATCACGAAAGCTAAGTTCCAGATAAGATCCAGAATCACTATAGGTTTAGAGTACGCCCAATCGCTCTGCCGTTCCTCGATTTGCTCCGCTGCAGCTTCCCTCACGCGCCTCGACGGCTCTCGCATCATTCGCCGGCTACTTGCTCGCCGGAGAAATCGAGCCGCTCCTCTTAGGCTCGGGGCACGGCGCGCTAACCGTCGGCTCCTAAAGACCTGGTCGGTGAGCAACGGCGTGGTATCAACTCCGTTAGAATTGTCATCGTTACCGGCTCTCGCCGTCGACATCGTCGCCGGAAAATGAAATTGACGGAGAAATTTGAAACGACTGACGGTGAAATATTGGATTTTGGAAATTGGATGAGGAACAAGAAATTCAAATATTCTGGATTTTCATATGCTATAAACTGTAATAACACTGTTTATGTATGATTGGATTTATGGACTTAACTCGCTAGGAGTATAGAAATGAATGTACTCTCCAGGACATGCACCGTTTTTGACTTTCACCTGTCGAGCTGCGATTTGCAAAAATAAACAAAAATTAATAAAAGAAAAAAAACCATTACCCACCACGTTTTTCTTTCTTTTTTTCGCCCCTTTGATTTTTGACTTTTTGGTGTATCATCTCGAATATATTCTGTTCAGCAATCGATCTTGATTAATTTTCCTCCCATTAAGTAACTGCCTAATTTTAAGAAAAAGAGAATAGTAAAGGGGAGATAAATAGTTCTTCCATCCATATTTAAAAAGTTATATAATTTTCTTAATCCTTCATTGAGGTCATAGGTTAGGCTATAGTATATTTAATGGCCCTTTGTGTCCATATAAGTCCCTTGCGTTTATAGTATTGTATTTTTATTACTGCTTAGTGTTACTGCTAGGAGTAGGGTACGATCTGCATACACACCATCTTACTGGAATGTTGTTGTTATATCCATGATGATATATAGTAGGTGACTTTATTGGCTAATTCCATTAATTTGCATACTCATATTTGGCTTTTAGTCTTCCATTCACGAAAGAATAGTGATAACTTGCTAAATTATGATGCAAACTTTTGTTAGTTAGTGAAATATTAGTTACTTAAAAATTAAGTTAATTACGAGTTTGTTGTGGTGGATGTATTTTAGAATTTGTGGTTGTTTTACACCTATCTTTAACAAAAATATTCTAAAAATTGTCAATTAAATTAAAGTGCTTTAACTTAGTTAAATTTTTGTTATTGATTTTCTTATTGGATTTTTTTTTCTTGTGTAAATATTCTTACTGATAGTATTACATTTTTTGAACAGATTTTTATTAAAAAAAAGATTATAGCAAGATGTCAGAGAAGGACCAGTGACGAAAAGGCAAAAGAACCAAGGAAGTGAAGCCAAGAAAGGGGAGCTCAACCCTCCACGTTAGGACTCTGTAATTGATGCTCTTTTTAAGGAACTGAAGAAGTACGATAAGCCATCATCAGGATTCACGACAGACTCCTCATGTTCTTTCATATGACGTATCCTCATTTTACTTCTTATGTTTCGAGTCCGAAAGTAAAATGTGATTTTTTTGGACTCAAAAAATTATAAGGTATGAAAAAAAGATTAGCGCTATAATATGTATAGCATAGTATTTTATTGTGCTATATTTTAACGGTATGTTTGTTCATTAAATATAGTACGGTGAAATATCACACTATACATAAAAGTTGGATCCACCAATATTTCTTGTATTGAATATCGGCACACCAATAATTCATAAGGTATAGCGCAGTTAATAATCGCGCTATACTTAAAAGTTGAGCTCACCGATAATTCTTTTGGACTTAACTGACAAGCCAATAATTCATAGGGATATAGTACGCATATTTAAGGTGCTATACATCAAATAATTATACTCCCAGACTAGTTTTTTTCTTATTTAAAAAGTTTTAGGATTTTGTAAAAATCCATTGAGGATCCTTTAAGTCTTCCGAAATATTTGTTCGATAAATATTTGTTAAGTTATTTTGTATTTTGTCATAATTTCTAGAGCGAAGAATTAGAGTTTTATTATATTAAGGGGTGAGGTTGTGGTGGAGAATAACTCAGTACACTATAGTTGTTTTCCACAGTGTCATGTTACGTTGTCACTTACGATGGAGTACGATACATTGGTACCGTTGTTATGTAAAAAAATGAGTGTGAGCAAAGTTCGGTGAATATTATAGTGACCGGAAGATATTCGTATTTTGTTACTCCACAAGGGGTTGCTTGTTATGCTGAGTTTAACGTCGAAGACGATGAAACTCTAAGAGATTTTTTGAGGACTCCGGATGAACACCAGGAATTTATATAACATGTTAATTAATAAGTGTTGTGTTATAAACTCATTGGTAGGACGAAAACCAATGTAGATTTGAAGAATGATATTATGAACCCATTAACCAAATTTACTACAAATCATGTTTGCAGTATGTTTGGAATATGACTGCCGAATACGAACTCCAGATCTTTAAACTACAACAACAACTTGCGGCAGTGAAGGAGAAACTAAAAGATGCAGAAGAAGAAAAAACTAGGTTGGAAGAGAAATTTAAGTGGTTGAAGCACATAATAAAGGGCGATTGCGACTAAACAAACACATGGATATGTTGAGTGTAGTATTTATCTTTATGTTTTATGTGTCGGGTACTTTCATTAATTACACCGAATTTAAATTATGTTAAGTTGTCGTTTTTATTTTTGTATTGTAGTATTAAAATAACAAATAACCTGATAAATAAAAAAATGTGCGCAATAATGTAAATCATAAATAAAGTTGCTATTATATACTGAATATTGTATGTACAGATAATAAAAAATGTCAATGTCTCCCACAGTCTGTTTGCTGTAAAGCATTGGCTGGCCTGAGGCGCGTCCTGATAACTAGGGATTTTACCTTGTTTTACACTCTATCTTGCTTAAGTTTTGGATACAATTATACACAAAATAGTCCAAAAGGCTTACGTTCTATGCTTGTTGCAGGGTTTTGTCAAAAAGGATGACCAATAGTCAAAGACCTGCTCAAAAAGGAGAAAAACTTGCACAAGAACCAAGATCAAGTAAAAGCCAAGTTAAATTGACCACCGCGGTCCACTTTATGCGGTCCGTGATGGTGAGATTTAGAGAGTAGTTTTCCAAGCCAAATCCACCGCGGTCATGTTTATGCGGTCTGCAGTGGTGAGATTCAGAGAGCTATTCTTCAAGGCCAAATTCACCGCGGTCCGCTGTCATATTTATGCGACCCGCAGTGGTGAGATTCAGAGACATATTTTGAAGGCAATATCACCGCTGTCCAGTTTATACGATCCGCGGTCAAGAGGTTCAGAGATCCCAAATGTTGAAGGCTAGAAGACCTTTGTGGACTGTTGTCCTTTCTTCGCGGTCCGCGTTGAAGCCACCGCGGTCGCGATCCTTTTTATGCGGACCGTGATGGCCAAGATCAGAGCTCAAGTGTGTGAAGCCAAAAAGCCTCACCGCAGACCATTTTGTGCGGCCCGCGGTGACCCCGCAGGGGCATTTTTGTCCGAATTTTTTAGCTGAGTATAAATAGTTTCTTTTCTTAATTTTAGGTTAAGCTTGGTATTAGATATATTTTGGGAGCTCGTGGGCGTATTTATACAGCAAGTTTTTGTCATTTTAGCTAGATTTTAACATTGAATCCTTCAATTTTATTTTATAATTCAATTACATGGGTTTTGCTTCATCTATTTCCTTGATTTCTTCATTGATTATGAGTAGCTAAACTCATTATCTAGGGTTGTGGCTCAGCCCTAGTGTGGGTGTTTAATGGGTTCTTTAAATTAGAGCTTGGATGTTTATGGGTGATGGATATTTGGGTTGATTTGTGGTTTTCTTGTTAAAATTAGTGGTTGCAAAACACTAATTGGTGTTCAATTGACTTGGGTCCTTCTTGAGAAAGAGGACTTGAGTCCAGAAAATCAACCCAACAAGGAATTGGGACGAAATTATGAGAATTGATAGTCCCAATTAACGGGTTAAACCTCGAGAGAGTAATACCCTACTTGAACCTATATTGCTTGTGCAAACTTGATACCCAATTGACCTTGAGAAAGGCAATTAGGGCATAGACACTCAAATTATCGAGAGGTATAGAGTGGGTAGCTTTGGCGCATTGGTTATATCATAATTCTCCGAATAACATCTTTGCCTTAGGTATTAGAATCCGTTATTTACTCGCCTAGGTGAAAGTCATACCCTTAGTGCCTTTATCAAATTAGAAAACAACCCAAAAAGGCAATAGTTAGTTCAATTGCAATTATAAGTAGTCTAAATCGCAGTTATCATATAAAACCCAAAATCATGAGAAGTGCAATTAAGAGCACGAACCACTACTTGATTGCCTAGAAACTCAACTCCCACAATCATAACTCCCTGTGGATTCGATCCCGATCCTTCGGGTAAAAGCTGCTCCGACCCTCATCTGCTACTTTATAGTAGTGTAGGTGAGAGCTGATCACATCCCATCCCGCCCGGCTACACTATTAGGGTCGTCCTCATCATGTCACCTCTTTATCAGAGGATGGGCTGCAACATGATCGTCGGTAAGGCTGGCAGACTCGGGGGCCGTCGGTAGTAACCTACAGAATAATAAGATATTTTAGTATATAAAATATATATTACTAATGTATGTGTTAACTAAAAAAAATTAATGGTCTTACCATGGTCTCGACGGGCTCCTGAATATAATCATCCGTCTCAGACATGTTATTATCGCACAAAGCGGCCTCCGTGATGGGCGAGTATTGCGTCTTTAAAAAAATAAAACTGCTTTAGATATTGATGACTAATCAATGAGATAAAAACAAATAAATAATAGTAATACAAACAAATCTGCGCCTGTGAAAGATCCTCAGCATCCCTTGATGATGACCCATAACTAAGGTGGCGCCACTATGCACATCTCATGTCGGACGATCATCAGCAACCTTAGATGGCTCTGGGGGACCAGAAAAATACTGATCCCACTCTTGTCGCGTAATGGACGTGCCCGCGATCAACAATGGAGTTGACGGGGTAACCTACGAAGTCCCTGGCGTTAGCTGAAGGCTGAATGACGGCATATCATGAGGAGCATCGTCTGTCTCATGGTGGTCACATGGATGATCAACTCCAAAATCCTCAACAGGTGGCTCAACGCCCCCTTCCTGAGGACCACGTCATCACTGACCCCCACGACCTCGTGGGACACTTCTTCCTCTTTGGGCACGCCGACTACGTTTAGGCTCCACTGCTGGCCTATGATGGTACTGCTCTGGCGGAAGATAATCAACCTCGTGTCCTAAGTGCTCGTCATCACGAGCTCGCCTCAAAGTCCGGGAAGCCAGATATGTAACCTGGCGGCCATACTCGTGCAAAGTTGTCGCTCTCTCGCCGATATGTTTTTGCATCTACAGTCCCAACTGGTAGAATAGATATACACCAATAGCCTGCATAACATGTAAAATATTAATTACGGAATTCTAGGCTAACGTTATAAGTAAGTATAACAAATAACATACCAGTTCCTCATGCCTCCCGGTGTATGGAATGTACCGATCACCAGCGTGATAAACGGTATTCCCGAAGAAAAGTCGGTTAACGTTGCGGTACCATCTCATATACTCATGCTCACCTTCCATACAATTAGGTAGAGGGGTGGCAGAATCAGGTCATGCCGACGGTCCCAAAACTCAAAATGCGCCTCTAGACATGCCATGTATGTCTGGTCAACCCTGGAACAATCATCCCGCTAGTAATGTGTCCTAAGCCAAGCGGGCGGAGTAAGTACAAGTTGCGGTCGACCAAACCGGCGAAGGACTCGCTCGGTGTCATGATGCTCGACAATATCGAGACACATCAATGGGACGGAAGAGCTCCACATAACTCGGCAACTCGAGCAACGTCGCTATATGGCCTCCATATGAACTATTAAGTAAAAATAGGAATCGTGAGTAAACGCAATACATATAAAGCTAGGCCAAGTAAACTTAAGTATACATGTACCTATCCCTCAAGAAAATCTAACAAATCCCTGTAATTGGGGAGATTATGTCGAGCCTCGACCGCGCGTCCATAGCCTCACCTATCAACCCATCTCATAGCTAAAGAGAGAAACGGTGGAGGTAGTGCATCCTGAGCAATGGGTGGTGGATGTGGCTGGAACTGTAGAAACCGCTCTCAGGACCAAACCTAATATACATTGTGGACGTAAAATTTAAGGTATATTTTTACTATGTATGTTATAATCTTGAAAATAATTGACTATCTTTTCACCTGCAATAGCGGCAAAAATCCAGCAACGTCCTGCTGGGTGCCCATGCTCGCCCTGCAAATCTACCTATACAAGTAACTTAGAATAGTTGCACCCCAACTGTAACCAGGTAAATCATCTAGCCACTCAAGATGATGAAGAAATCTCAAGCTGACTAGGTTTTTCGAAGTGTTCGGGAACAATAACCCACCAAACATAAGCATCATCAACAATCTCGTGTACCGGCCGATAAGAAGATCCGATGTATCATCCGTAATATCCGCATCCATCGCCTCCGGATGCAGCGGGACGGGCTTCAATTGCAAACGGCTGGCACCACTCAATGCAGCCTCCTCCGATGGCTGGAAACTAGTGATCCGCTGCAACATCTCTGCATGTACTGCAATCACGTATATTCTCTAAGAGCATGCGGGCAAGCTACAGGATGTCCATCAACCGGAATCCCATAAAGAACCTCCACATCCTGAAGCGTGATGGTAGCATTGGCAACAGGTTAATGAAACGTGTGCGTCTCCATTCGCCACCGCGATCTCTATGATCCGATATAACCAGCCGATCTCTATGATCCGATATAAACCCGTATCCTGAAGGCGTCTAGCTATACAGGGATGGAGTGGGCTAGCTCTAAGAAAGTCTCACATATCGTCTACCTGGCGCGCGGAATGTCTGGGCCAAGCACTACCCCTCTCATATGTACGAAGACCTATGCTCAGCCTATAGCAACAGTAGCTCTAGCGATGCAGGTCAGGGATGCACAGGCAGAACCTCCATGAAGACTACTATAAATTGAAAAATATTAATTAAAATATATTTTTTTCATTGCTTAAAATCTTTAAATATATTGTAATATCTAAAATTTATTCGATATTTTTACTATATTGTTAATTAGGTTGATGCGTATTCTATATTATAATTTTATATTTTATATGTTAGTTTATTATTTTATATGTTAGTTTACTATTTTATATGTTTGTTTATTATTTAATATGTTTGTTTCTTATTTTATTTGTTAGTTTATTATTTTATATGTTGGTTTATTATTTTATATGTTTGTTTGTTATTCATCGACTTTTTACTATAATAAAATTAAATAATTAATTTTTATAACTATATAAGATTTAATTATTCAATATTCATATAACAATACTTAGTTTGACAAATATTGTTGTTTTCTAATGTTATTTTCTTACGTTTGTTAATTAGAATTCGAGAGAGTTTGTGTTTGAACTATCAACTTTTTCAGATATTTTTGGATTTAACAGATAATTAAATGATTAATTTCTATAACTACAAAGATACTACGTTAAAGCGCACTACATTTTACTACGCTAAAAGGCACTACATTACAAATACGAGCACTACATTAAAATTACAGGCACAACATACCACTACGGGGAGCTAAAGTCACATATTCATATATGTACAACAATAACATCTAAATAAGATTAATTATTCTTAAAATAACAATTATCTATTTTACTAATCTTTTAGCAAATAACTAATCTAAAGCGGATAAAAATAACAAATTAATTTAATCACAAAACAATCACAAAAAAACATATTCCAAAGTAAAATTTAACTAATTAACATTTTTTAACAACTAGTAATAATTTCTCTATTTTTTTAATTTTTTATCACACAGATAATATAATTAGAATAAAAAATAACAAATTAATTAAATCGCAAAACAATCACAAAATAAGATAGAACACGATAAAAACAACTAATATGCATTTTTTATACATGAGTTTTAACAAAATCAAGTCGGAATACCTCGATTTTAATTTTTTGAAAAGTTGAAGATTTGGTAATTTGGATCCTAAACGAACAAACCACTACGAGATAACGCCTTAGATACGATGCGGGACCGAGAGTCTATACTTTTTGTTGGGACCAGTGGGCTCCAACCGAGTTCTTTTCGTTAAAAATGAGGGGAGGGGTGGGGATGTGGGGACCATTGGTTTGTTGGGTTTTTCTAATGGGGGAGGCTTCCGGTTTTGGTGGTGGGGAAACGCCCGTTTATTTTTGTAGGTATAGCGCCCTTATTTACTGCTATATACTATAGCGCTGTATATAAGGGCGTTATACTTACCCGTCCATTTAAGTTCAAATAAAGCACGGTATTTTACTGCACTATATCTTAACGGATAAACGTGTCGTTAAAGTATAGCGCGAAAATGCCGCGCTATACATATTATGGTACACCCATTTTTTCCACACATTATGGTTATTTGAGTCCAAAAGAAGCACACTTTAATTCCGGACTCTCTGTGGTGGTATATACCAAAACACTTTTACCTTCTTTTCTTTTTTTATCTTGTACTAGGTATTAGCATTGAGACTCACTAATTAATTAAGAGTCAGCGCTAGAAAATTTCACATTTGGAGCACTAGAAAATTCCATAATTGAAGGTAAAATGCTCCATAAGGTTGCCCTAACAAATTTCATACTTAAGAGCCGAACTCGAGGCTTCATTGAAAATAGAAAATACACCATTCCATTTCAATTATTATTGGTATCACATATGTAACATCTTTCTTCCGGCCAAACACATCTAGAAAAAGTCTATACATTACTTTAAATGGACAAAACAAAAAACTAGAAAATAAATGCTATTAGACCGCTCTGGCTTTATTGTAAGAAAAGACTCGAAAATGGAGTTTTGGCTTTATCACTTTTAAGTCATTTACTACAAACATTTGCTATAAACTTCTTCACAATCATTCATGTAACTATTGAATTTTTTTTTGGTGCTAATGAGAGGAACTTTTATTTAAGAAATAACATACTTATTACATGGTGGTAACTGAGCATTTAGTCCCAATTCCATATATGTCTTCTTCAAGTACAGGTAAAATGAAAGGGGGTGGGAATTCGAAGAGCATGATATTCCTTCTTTCTTCTGGATCTCTGCCTTTCCCATAGCAGGCCAGCTTGTCAGTAGCATGATTAGCTTATCTAAATATATGGCCCACCTGTGGCCTCCCTAGTTGTTCCAATATGTGCCTGCAATTACGTAATATGTGTGAAAAAATTAGATTATCTGATTCAAGCATTTGGATTAATACATGTGAGTCTGTATTCACAATTAGAGGCATTAGAGTATTATTTACTGCCAGCTTTAGCCCATCGTATAATGCTAAGATTTTCATGTGAACTGCAGATTGTGAGTAGTTCTGAGAAGAAAAACCAATAATCCATTTGTCGTTATGGTTTCTAATTAATCCACCCCCTCCCTTTTTTGTTGTTTCGTCAAAAGAACCATCTATGTTGAGATTGAAGTAGCCGTTGGGAGGAGGTGACCATTGAATTGTTGTAGTTATGCGTGAAGGCTCATTTTGATGTGAATACACTAAGTGGTTGTATTCTAGGGCTTGGAAGATAATGTCGTGGAGGTTTAGAGGCTTGTCAGAGTTTCTGAAGAGTTTTTGATTCATATTTTTCCAAATAGACCAAAGAATGATAGGGGTTAGGATCTTTAAGGGTAATCTGTGGTTATTAGAGATAATGTACTTTGTGGACGTGCAAAATACAAGTATAGGTTTTTTCATATGGGATGGCGGGATATGAAGGTTGATTTCTCTCATATGGATCTAGCTGTTGGGAAGGATATAAATAAGTGGATTGTTGTTTTAGGTGTGTTATGGAAAGAAGCACAACTGTCAGTAGAAATAATTTTTCGGTGGGCTAGATTAGTTGTGGTCGGCAGTTTGTTGTTTAGTAATAGCCACAAGAAAAATTTGACTTTGTTTATAGCTTCTATTTTTCATACCCATTGGGTCGAGAGGTGAAGAGGTGTTGGAGTTAAATTTGAGTTGTGTAGATAGTTGAGGTAGTCTGATTTGGTGGTGAATGATCCGGAAGTGGTAAACTTCCAGAAGAAGGAATCCTTATTTGGATTAGTTTCTTGAATATAAGTATTGTTGATGAGATGTAGGATATATGAAGGGGTTTCCATGGATATTTGGGAGAGGTCCCATAAGCTATTGAGAAGTAATATATTGTCAATTGTTTTAGTTGATTCTATTTGTGTGAGAGGGCCTTGGATAGAGAGAATCATTTGAGGTAATCCAGTTTTCTTCCCAAAGTCTTATATTAATTTCTGTTCCAATATTCCAACCTATTCCTTGTTTGAAAAGGTGTATATTTTTGTTAATGCTTTTCCATATGTAGGAATCTGAATTTTTTCAGTTGAATTCATTAACTGATTGACGAGTTTTGTATTTCTCTTTTAGTATTTTGACCCAGAGGTGATCATGATTTGAAGTAAAATGCCATGTTAGGCTAGATAGAAGGGATAAATTTTTTGCAGTGGCGTTGGGTATACCTAAACCACCCCAACTCTTAGGTAAAGTTGCAGTTTCTCAGTTGGCAAGGTGAATCCTTCTTTTTGTGTCGGTTGACCCCCAAAGGAAATTGTGTTGGATACAATCAATTTTCTCTATGCATTTTTTTGGGAGTGTATTAATTTGCATTACATATTGGGGAATTGTTTCTAGTGTAGTTGTAATCAAAGTAGTACGCCCCGCGAGTTATAGCATGTTGGCTTTCCAGCCTTGAAGACGGGTATTCATGCGATCAATGATTTGTTGGTAGTCAGTAGATTTTGGGTGTTTGTTAGTGATGGAAGCCCTAAATAGTTCCCAAATTTTGTGATTGGGGTGATGTTAAGAAGGTTAATAATTAACTGCTGAGTGTTGGGGGGAACAATTTTTTTTAAAAAAACTTTTGATTTTTCGAAATTTATTTTTTGTCCAGAGGCGAATGAAAGCTTGTTGAAGATGTTTATGATGGTGGTGGAATTTTGGATATCTGCTTTGGCGAAGAGGATTAGATCATTTACGAAGAGAAGGTGTGAAATCTAGATGGAGATTCTACATATGTTAATGGGGTTCCAAAGGTTACGTGTGATATCTTGGTTGATTAGCCTTGTTAGGGATTCCATGCAGATTATAAAAAGATAGGGTGGGAGTGGATCTCCTTGTCTAATTTCACGCGTTGGGTTGAAAGGGGTGGAAGGTTTTCCATTTTCCACACTGTCAAAAGCCTTTTCAAGATCGATTTTTAGCATCACATGGCCTATTCTGCTATTATATTTTGTGAAGGAGTGAATGGCTTCCTGGACAATGATGTTGTTGTCAGTGGCTGCGCCCAGGGATGAAGCTACACTGGTTAGGGCTAATAATTCTGTGGAGAAGAGGTCTAATACGGTGGACAATTATCTTTGTAATAGTTTTATAGATGGTATTACAAAGACTTATGGGTCTATATTGGTTAATCATTTCAGAATTTTTATATTTAGGAATTAAGACTATGTGGGTTTTATTAATATTCGAAGGAATGGTGCATGATGAGAAGGCTTCCATGCAAATTTTTGTTACAGCATTCCCAGTTTGTTGCCAGAAGTTTTGGAAGAAGATGGGGTGAAGTCCATCGAGTCCAGGTGCCTTAAGGGGTTTGAAGGAGTCAATGGCTTTTTTTATTTCAAAAGTGGATAATGATTTTGTGAGAAAAATCTGTTCTTCGGGTGAGATTTATTGTGGGTATATTGGGATAAATTTTTTGTCACTGGTGGTGAGCTCAATAGTGTAAAGTTGCTTGAAATGAAGTTATGGATGGCTTTCTTTTCTAATATTCAATTGCCAATATTATCAGTTAGGCCAAGTATCATGTTTCTCCGTCTCCTGTGAATAGTAGTCGTGTGGAAGCATTTGGCGTTTGCATCGCCCTCATTTAATCATTGAACTCTAGATTTCAGTTTCCAAAAATCTTCTTCTTGTCTAAGGATTTTATTATATTCAGTGATGAGATTTGTCTCAAGATTACGGTGGTATGTTTGTTTGCTAAGTGGATTCATTCTTTGAAGACCTTCGATTCAGTCGTTAGTTTTCTTTTTTTAGCAAAAATATTTCCAAAGCAAGAGGGATTCCAAAGATGTGCATTTTTTTAAAGTTGTCTATAGCAACTATGTAATCTATATTAGGCTGCCAACAATTAGTCACTAAATTTTTGAAGTCAGGGTGACGAAGCCACATTGTTTCGAACTTGAATGTATTGACTGATTTTTGTGATTGACGTGTGAGATTAAGGAGGAGGGGACAATGGTCTGAGTAGGTGTGAGGTAGATGAGTAACATTTGAGTCTTGGTATAGTTGATAATGGGCTTAGTAGGTTAGTACTATCGGTGGGTAAAGGTATTGTACTAAAAGATTGTTCAGATTTTGTATTTGTTGGGTTTTGTTGAAGTGGTTTTGTAGGGGTTATTAACTCTTGCGCAAAGTTTTATTTTTTTTCATTGACAACGTTGGTGTGCATGGGAATTTGGGAGTGTGAAAGTTGCTGTGTATTTTTTTCATGGGCCTTGTAGCGTTTACGTTTGGTGTAGGTTTGGAAGAAAGAAGGGTTTTTTGTGTAACATGGTGGTTTGCTAGTGTAGAGAAAGTGTTTTGGGTTAAGTGTTGAGTAGCTTGTTTGGTAATAGAATTATATGATTTTATTTTTTTGTTTTTTTTGGGAATATAACTGTTGATCATGGGCCGTATGAAATTTTTATATCATTTTCATAATAGTTTTTTTATTTTTCTTTTTCTTATGTTTTTTCTCTTTCTACCTTTTTTCTTTCATTTTTTTTCTTTTTTTATTCCTGTTCCATTTTTCTAGAGGAGTAAGATGTACCTGTTTCCGATGTTGAAGTTGTCGTGCAGTGGTATAGGGTGTGGCCTAAACATTCACAGCTTTGACATAGAGTCCCGAGCATTTGGCGATCTCAAATGTGTCGATATCAATGGTGACTCATTATTTCGATGAATCATTTCTTCGGACAGAAGAAGATTATGTAAACACTTACTCGAGATCTCACTTATCAGATTCCATTGTGGAAGACACAATTTTTTTTGAAGAATTTTGAACTTTCATAGTGTATTTTTCTGAAGGTGATTTCCAATTAGGATATCTGTGGGGACTGGTTTGCCTAGTTGGACTAATATGCAGAGTCTGGCATATCGACCTCTGCTAGCATTCCTTGTGCAACTATCTATTTCTAGAATTGTTCCAATTTTGCTTCCTATTTTGCGTAGGATTGAGGAGTCATAGTATTCAGTAGGTAATTCTGGTAGTCGTACCCACATTGTGGAGAAAGGCATTTGTTCATCAGTAGGGTTGAATTTGGGTTCCCATTTTCTAACGGATAAAAACTGTGAACCTATGAACCAAGGGCCTTGGTTTAAATTTTTTGTGTAGTTCTCTAATGTTTTAAACTTAATAAGATAGTAGTATTCACCAAGATCTATTAAGTTTAAATCTTCGTTTAGGTTCCAAAGAGACTTGAGCTTATTTCTAAGTAACATGAATCATATTCTTTTGCCAAGAAGTTTAACTATAATTGCATGTTGTCAAGGTTCGTAAAGTCTTATTTTTTCTGTGGAGGAGATATATATGGATGAAGAAAGGATGGTGTGAAGGATTATCATGCTCATCATCTAAGTTGAAGTGTGAGAAATCGTGTTGGATTGAATCAATTGGGATGAAATAGTTATCTTTTAGAAGTTTATCACGAAAGCTTACTTTATTCTCCGTTGGGTATTCATAATTGTTGGTGATTCTGTTGAGTAGATCTCCTTCTTGCTCGGTCATGGGATCGTCAAGTGAATTCATTGATGTTGGTGTTGATTAGTTTGAATTGGAGGAGTGTGAGGGTTTTTGTTATCTCTCTAGGTTTTAGAAAGAATGAGGAGAATTCTCTCTACGCACTCAGACACGCTGCATAAATTTTAAATTTTGATGTTATGTTTCTCTAGCAAACTAATATGTATCTTGTTATATATAGAAATTATTTGATAATTGATATAGTTTCTTTTTATTACTTTCCGTATAATACAAATATAGTGAAAAACATTCAAATGATGTGTTTAATCAAACACTATACCCTCTACGGAGTGTAGAATAAGATGAGTATTAATCCATTAATTTCTTGTTAATCAATAAACTTATATCTGCATCGCGTAGCAATTATCTAAATTTTTTAAAGAAAGGTAAGACATTGAAATAGCATCTTTCTGGTCTCGCACACCCATACCTATATTACATAACTCATAATCATTTCAATATTTTAATGTTGGGACTTGGGAAAAACCAAACACATTATTTTCTTTGTACCCGTTGGCGAGCTTTTGTCTGATTCTGTTGCCACCTTGGTAACTTCCTCCAAACTGTCGGGAACACAGTAACACCAGCAAAACTCTACGATGGCCGACGTAATAGTAATAATAAATATAAATTTTAAATTGAATAACCATCGGTGAAATTTAGTCTTGATAGAGAGAGCGGTCTCAAATTTATTTTGGTTAATACTTATAGTGTTACATCATTAGTTTCAAATTTGCGTCGTTATCTCTTCAATTATATATATTACATCAGTATAAAATATCATTATCAATTCAAACATTTTGCTACTATTTTTCGAGTTTCATTCGATTTTATAATGCGACAGAGGAGTTCCATAATAATTGGAAAGCAAAGGGGGATGTGTTATGTATTTCGACGAAGTTTCTTGTTTTTTCATTTTTTGTTTATTCCTTCATTTCACAGGATTTGCTGTATTGCATTTTTGGTTTTTCCATTGGTTTGTCTGATCGTTGTTTGCGTTTGCTCTAACACCTATACATACGTGCATGTAAATTAGAATTAAGATTCTTTACAATCATGGTGTCTGCTATCAATTTGGATGTTGAGTTCTTTTTTCTTACTAGTTATACGTCATCTGTTTCTATATGTAAATGTAAATGTATGATCATATCAGAGTCGTTAAAAACAAAAGAAAAAGTCAGAAAACAAAATATAGTGCAAATCGTATGTGAAGTGTGTGTTTTACTATTTATTTGTATACATGTATAATTTAGAATTAAAGAATAATAGTGAAAAATAAGTTAATTATTCATATACATCACAATAATGTGTCCTCGTGGTCGGAAATGTATAATATTGGGAGAAGTTCACGTATAACCACTAGTTAGAGATGTCTTTCTTACTCTTTAGTCATTGTTTAAAATGTATTTACTTTTTAGTCAGTGTTTAATAAGTTTTTACCTGCCTAGACAAAAATATACTTGTGTTGTATAAATATTAAGGACATGGTGTCCTTAACTTTATGAATACTGTGTAAATATTAAGGGCAAAGTATCTTGTATTTGCACCTTCCGTTGTCAAACTTTAGTACATCATGTCCTTAACTTCATATGTGCAGTGTAAATGTTAAGGACATGGCGTCTTAACTTTATGTGTATAGTGTAATATTAAGGACATAATATCCTTAACTTGTATTTGCACCTTCTATTGTTAAACTCTAGGACCCCATGTCCTTAACTTCATATGCCAGCGTAAATGTTAAGGACATGATGTCTTTAACTTCATGTGCGTAGTGTAAATATTAAGGACATAGTGTCCTTAACTTTATGAGTGTTGTGCAAATATTAAAGACATGGTATCCTTAACTTCATGAATGTTGTTACATATTTAAGGACATCGTGTCCGTAATATTTACACAACACTTATGAAAAAAGGGTAAAAATATCTTTTCATATTAATTTTAATAGGATAATAATTATTTTTGCTCAACATTAAACTAAATGCCATATTAAGTGGCTATCCCACGGCATTTCTACTATAATATTCACGGGGCAACACTAAGAAAAGCAAAACCAAAAACTTTTATTTTCCAAATATCTTTCAACACGGAGCACGTAATGATATTTAAAATTTTAAGTGGGTTAAAATTATAATATTATTGTTTTAAAGTGGTGTCTCGCGAATATTTGTACCACATATTTGTGCTTTTGGCTCCAGATTTATATGTTTAGTGATATAGGGTGTGTTTGGTAAACAAAAAAATATTTTTCGTGGAAAATATTTTTTAAGAAATTATTTTATTGGAAAATAAGTAGTAATTTTATTCATTTTTCGGTGTTTGGTACGCAAATTAAGAAAAATATTTTCTCAAGAGTATTCTTAAATAATTTTGATACAATAAACATGAAGTCATAAACTTTCGAACCAATAACCTTCCGAACCCACAAATTTCATAAACTTTTGAACCGCAAAACTTTCGAAATCGCGAAATTTCGAACCCGTAAACTTCGAAACACATAAACCTCCGAACTCATAACTTTGGAACTTGTAAAATTTTGAACCTCTAAACCGAAAGATGAAAAAAGTAAAACTGAAAATATATATATAAAAAAAATTTGAAAATTATAAAAAAAGTGAAGAAAAAAAAATTGTACGGTGGGGGGTGGGTTCGGGGTGGTGGGTGTGTAGAAAAACGAAAAAAGAAATTTGAAATTACAAAAAAAAAAGTAATTTTTTTTGGAGGTGGGGTAGTAGGGTGGGTGGTGACGGAAAAAAAACCTTTTTGGAAAGAGGGCATGAGATAGGGTTAGGTGGGTTGGGTATGGGGTGTGTTGGTGAAGGTATGGAATAGGTTGACGAAGCTTGACAAGAAGTTTTGGAAAATGTTTTCCCTTTTATTGATAGGGAAAACATTTTTCTCCAATTAGAGGAATATGAATTGATGAGAAAAATATTTTCCAAAACATTTAAGCCAACCAAACATGAAAAAATTAAAAAATATTTTTCAAAAAACATTTTCCTTTATACCAAAGACACAAATAAAGGTTAGATTGTATTATTGTATCGTTTTAAAAATTATAATATGTGAAATAAAAATAAAAAATACCCACTGGACAGCAGCCAACCAAACATTCAAAAGAATGAATCAAAATTAATTCCTTCGTATAATTGCACTCAGAATATAATGTCAAATGGGGACATACCACGCCTTATAATAGCACTCATTAAACTGTATGATTAATGAAGGATTTATTGCAATATTCCTCTTTTTCTATTCATGCGGTAATAGTAATACCCATGACTTTGTTAGGAGAGAGCAAGCTGATAACACAAGTTTTAGTTTATAAGTTGCAGGTCCATAAATTTATCGAGATGAATGCAGTTCTAATAATCATACTATGAACAATTAAGTGTCTTTAATCCTGCATGTTATTTTTCCAATGAAAATTTTATGCTAAGAAGCAAAATTTTCAGCATTTCAACCTCTGGTCAAAGGTTTACTTGCGTCAATTATGTCTCTGCAACTTCGTCGCACGATTCAAACCTTTGCAAGTTCGATTACACGAGGCCATAAATGTTCCCTAGTAGATAAAAATAAAAAGTTGAGTGAATTGTCAAAACTGGGTCACACTGAAGCAGCTCGAAAGATGTTTGATAAAATGCCTGACAAAGATGAGTTTACATGGAATACAATGATTGCGGCGTATGCCAATGTTGGGAGGCTTGTTGAAGCAAGACAAGTGTTCCAGGAGGTCCCAATCAAGAGTTCAATTACTTGGTCTTCTCTTATTTGTGGATACTGTAAGCATGGTTTTGAAATTGAAGGATTTGAATTGTTTTGGCAAATGCAAAGTGAGGGGCATATACCCAGTCAGTTCACATTGGGAAGTATTCTGAGAATATGCGCGATAAAAGGCTTGCTTTCAAGAGGTGAACAGATACATGGCTATGCTATTAAGACTTGTTTTGATGTGAATGTTTTTGTTATGACTGGCCTTATTGATATGTATGCAAAGTCTAAGCGCATCTCGGAAGCTGAATTTATTTTTCAAATTGTGTCTCATGGGAAAAATCATGTTACTTGGACTGCTATGATTAATGGATATTCTCAAAATGGTGATGCATTAAGAGCAATTCAGTGTTTTAGCAACATGCATTCAGAAGGGATTGAGGCGAACCAGTATACATTTCCCGGTGTTTTAACTTCCTGTGCTGCACTCTATGACAATAGATTTGGGGTACAAGTACATAGTTGCATTGTCAAGGGTGGTTTTGAGGCCAATGTGTTTGTTCAAAGCTCGTTAATCGACATGTATTCTAAATGTGGGGATTTGCACAGTGCTAAGAAGGCATTGGAATTGATGAAGGCGGATCATGCAGTTTCTTGGAATTCGATGATACTTGGGTGTGTGAGGCATGGAGTTCCAGAGGAAGCACTGTCTTTGTTCAAAAGGATGCATGCTAGTGATATGGAAGTGGATGAGTTTACTTACCCTTCAGTTCTGAATTCTCTTGCTTGTATACAGGATGTCAAAAATGGGAAATGTCTTCATTGCATGGTTGTTAAAACTGGATATGAAAGCTACAAGCTTGTAAGCAATGCACTTATTGATATGTATGCTAAACAGGGAGAACTAGCTTGTGCAGTGAGTGTCTTCAACAGCATGGTGGAAACGGATGTAATCTCATGGACATCACTCGTCACTGGCTGTGCTCACAATGGCTCTTATGAAGAAGCTCTTAAATTTTTTTGTGAGATGAGAATGGCTAAAATCGAACCAGACCAAATTATCATTGCTAGTGTTCTAAGTTCTTGCTCAGAATTGGCACTACTTGAACTTGGGCAACAAGTTCATGCGGGTTTTATTAAATCTGGCCTTGAGGCATCATTAGCAGTTGATAATTCTCTTATGACAATGTATGCCAATTGTGGGTACCTTGAAGACGCCAAAAAAATATTCAACTCAATGCAAATGCGTAATGTGATTAGTTGGACTGCTCTTATAGTGGCTTATGCCCAGAATGGCAAAGGAAAGGAGTCCCTGAGATTTTATGACGAGATGATTGCAAGTGGAATAGAACCCGACTTTATTACATTTATAGGCTTATTATTTGCCTGCAGCCATACAGGTCTTGTTGAGCATGGAAAGAAGTACTTCGATTCAATGAAGAAAGATTATGGGATAAGACCAAGCGCTGACCACTATGCATGTATGATCGATCTTTTGGGTCGTGCTGGGAAAATACAGGAAGCTGAGAAATTAGTCAATGAAATGGATATTGCACCTGATGCTACTGTGTGGAAAGCGTTGCTTGCTGCATGTAGAGTACATGGGAGCACAGATCTAGCAGAGAAAGCATCAATTGCCCTCTTTCAGTTAGAACCACAAGACGCTGCCCCTTACGTTATGTTGTCAAATATCTATTCAGCTGCAGGAAAATGGAAAGATGCAGCAAAACTGAGAAGAAAAATGAAGTTGAAGGGTGTTAATAAAGAGCCTGGTTATAGTTGGATTGAGATGAATGGAGTTGTCCACACATTTATATCTGAGGGAAGAAGCCATCCAAAGAGTGATGAAATTTACTCAAAACTTGATGATGTTATTACATTGATTAAGGAAGCTGGATATGTTCCAGACTTGAATTTTTCTCTCCATGATATCAATGAAGAAGGACGGGAACAAAGTCTTTCTTATCACAGTGAGAAGTTGGCTATTGCTTTTGGGCTTCTTTGCGTGCCAAATGGAGTACCAATTCGGATTTACAAGAACCTTCGTGTGTGCGGTGACTGTCATAATGCGATGAAGTTCATGTCAAGAGTTTTTGATCGACATATTATTTTGCGAGATTCAAATTGTTTTCATCATTTTAAGGAAGGAATATGTTCTTGTGGGGATTATTGGTAGAAAATGTTCTTTTGACTTTCCTTGGCTCTTGTTTCCTTTGGATTTGGCAAGATCAGTCATCCAAGAAAAAGGCAGCCCAGTGCACTAAGCTCCCGCCATGTGTGGGTCGGGGGAAGGGCCGGACCACTAGGGTCTATTGTACGCAGCCTTATCCTGCATTTCCGCAAGAGGCTTTTTCCACGTCTTGAACCCGTGATCTCATGGTCACGTGGCAGTAACTTTATCAATTACGCCAACTCGCCAAGGCTCCCCTTCAAGACCAGATCATCCAATTTTCATTAATTGGAGGTGCAGTTCATCACTAAGTTTACTGTTC
Source organism: Nicotiana undulata (assembly GCA_005239495.1). NCBI lineage: Eukaryota > Viridiplantae > Streptophyta > Magnoliopsida > Solanales > Solanaceae > Nicotiana > Nicotiana undulata. The sequence goes on along the minus strand of ML259950.1, from coordinate 176,903 downwards.
TTATGTATATCTATAAATTGCTAGAATGAAGATCATTAATTGGAAAATAGAAACTAAAAGTTAAGTTTATGCAGATCAATGTAAATGATAGAAATTATTGGAGCTGATTTCTCTCTAAGACTTACACAAGAGTCGATTCTCTAGTCCCTATTCTCGCAACACTCTCCTACATCAGGCACCAATTGCCACTCCCCTGCATCAGGGAAGATAACTAGTCCTCATTCTGAGAATTTAACTCCATGAAGCAGGGTCTGATGGTCCTCAAGAAAGCTTCGTTCTACATGACCACGAGATGAGCTTCCCTACACAGGTATGAAACCATCTTACTAATAATTTTGTTGGAGTTATTGTTTTCTCCTAATTTCTGATATCTACTCTGCAGGTAAAGTAGGGAGCTGCTTCTTTTTCAGTCTATAAATTACCCAACCAGATTATCGACCTAAACTGTGCACTTGTTCCGACTAGATAGGGACCTAAACTGTGCACTTGTGGGACGCCCAGGAACTTTAGATTGTGTTAAACTATTCGAGAACTCTGGGGCTGTCAGGGAACTTTAGGTTGTGTTAGACTGTTCTAGAACTCTGGAATGGTCTTGTTGATTGAAAAAATTATGGAGTGCTGTGTGTTTGCTTACAACATTTTTTTATTGGTAATAAGATATATCTAGTGTTTGGTTACAGCATTTGGTTTTGCTATTCTGACAGTGGGTATGGGAACTGTAGGCTTGCCGGTGTTTCAGTGAGGTAATGGTAAATTATTCACCCATGCATAATACATGATATACATGGGTAGGTCGTCTCTGATTTCTGTGGAACTATTCTAAATAAACCTCTAGCTTCTGAAGAAAATTCTTCTGGTTTCACCTGTGCCATAGGGGATAGGGATAGCTACAATAACCTGTGGCATAGGAGTAAATATTGTATATGCTAACAAAATTTGATTGTTGAAGCTCCATTATGTCCTTTAAGTGCCATGTCCACCTAGTTGTTTGAACTCCTTTGCAATGGAGTTGATTTCCACTTTTTAAATGAAGTGTAGTGTGTACCTGAAACCTAGACTATGATTGTAAAGGAGTTGGCTTGGTGTTTTCAGTTAAGATTAGAACTCTCTGAGCATGTTATAGGTGCATGCTAGTGCTTGAGAATATCGTAGTGTTTCCCTGAGAGTAAGATTGACATTTGTTCAATGCATAGCTTGTCATTGTCTTGGGGAGTTTACTGCTCTTTGTATAGAATGAAAGTTCTTTCTTTTTTTTTAGAAAAAAAGGATGCATGCTAGGCGTATAATATAATTTGTAAAGGTAAAGGTGTTTTTACTTTGGGTAAAGCTAATGGATTTTCTTTGATTCCGTTGCCTTCCCTGATAGCAAGAACTGGCTAGTTGAAACTTTGGTATAACTGGACAAAACTTAGGTTTTGTTCCGTGTTTTTCTTATCTTTTTTCACCTTCCTGTTTGATACTCGTGGTACATAAGCAGACTGAGTTTGAATTTTCTTTAGGTAGCTGTAACTACTATTTTACCTGTTATTTGTTACCTGATTTTCCTCATTTTCATCCTTTTTATATATGCTAAATGCTGTCAGTCTAATGATGCTGATGCTTTCAGTTGTGTTCCATGTGAAAAAATGCTTCTGCATCTGATAGTTCAGGCTCCTCTAATTTATTTTTTGTCCCTAATGTAGAGTCCTGTAGTGAAGCAACCATATAACTATACAGGTTATTGCTGATAGTGTCTTTTCATAAAGTCAAACTTTTTGACAAGGGATGGATATCAGAAAAAATTTGAGAATTTCCTAGGGTACTAGATGATTCATTAAATTTGTTAAGATTGAGATAGCTGCCTCTTGTAATCATAAGGGAGAAAAAAGCTATGCAGCTAGACTTCTATTTACTTTTAGAAAGAAGCATGTGATGCAGTCTTGAGGGAAAATACTCTTATTGTGCATATTAAGCGTGATTAGGAGATCGTTTGATAAATACTACTGTAAATGTCACTGATACTGTCATGCACGTTATTTTCTGCAAACACACACCTTAGTTGTAAATCTAAATTGTCTTTGGATTGATTTTCCTTTGGAGTCCCAAAGAAAAAGAATAAATGGGTCACATTTGCAAGATTAATATCTAAAAGATGAATATTATTTTTTTAGCAAAAAAAACTAAAAGAATCTTCTTGATTGATACCATTTGATCAAACAAAAAAAGTATTGGAGCCTGCGGCTTTGGAAGCAAAGGGTCGGTGTGCACCAATGACTTGTTAATAACTGATGATTCTTCAGCAATGACAGAATATAGAAAGACAACATGTTGAATGGGAAATTCCTGACTTTTCCTTTGCCCTTTCTTTCCAAGGATGCACGAGTTTATTTCTGGGTGAAGCGGACGGTGGTTATATTCAGAAGTCTAGACATCTTTGCTTTCAAATCTATCTTTCTCTTAATGTCTAGGACACAATGAATTGATGTTCTGATTTTGAATGAATACTTCTTTATTTCCAATAAATAATTCATTTAAGTATGTCCACGAATTTCTTATTTCTTTATGCGTAAGTATAACAATTTTTTGCTTGCAGAAACTTGTAGCTTTCCCACCGCAAGTCCGCTGTTTCTCTCTTGTGAGCATATGGTAAGTGGAATATCCAATGAAGCCTTTTGTTCATTGCCTGCCTTTGGTTGTATGGACCATAAAAAAATACACGTTACTGAACATAGTATATTCATCATTCCCAGGTCCTCCATGACATCAAAGCCCTTCCCAACGAAGTCCATGTAGCCTTTCCTATTATGTGGAAATGCTTCATTTGGTAGAGTACAAATATTAACTTAAGGAGTGAATATATTAGCACTGACAACCAGGAGAAGAAATGGTTTACTTAAAAATTAAAAAATTCCTAATAATTCATCTATAACTCCAGTTTAGGAGCACCCATTGATCTTATAAATACCCACAAACTAGATATTGCTACAACGTATCAATTAACAGATGAAAACTCTCATCTAAAACTGCGGGGGGTTGTCGATGCTTAACACGTAATAAGTTTATAGACAGAGACATTCCGATCATTCACCGACGAATCTTACTGACATAACCTCCTTCCAAAACCAACTAGCAAGTTACTAGCTCCATGTTCTGCATTGAAATGCAGCAAAATATTACCAGGGCCAAGAATAGCAGCTGCATTTGCTGGAGCAAAGTAAGCACTCTGATTAGGCGACTAACCCTCTCAAAAAAAACCATTTACAAAGCCTAAGCAACTGTCTTCACAAAATTCACTTGCGCATGTGTTCAGGAATAAGGCGTTTTCGTAGGTCAGCAGGTGCACCAGAGAGCTCTGCATGAGAATTACAATAGTCAGATTGAGGCATCAAATCATGTGATAGTATAAGTGTAAAACCAAACTGAAGGTCACCTTGAGCTGTAAAGTTGAATAGAGGTGGCAGAGGTCGCCCATTTGGCAAGCAAGCATTTGGTTCCCTTAAAGGATCAAAGAAAGGGTGTGCACATGCCTCCAACTGTCAAAGAAAAAAAAACATGCTCAAATTCCCCCAGAAATTAGACATCAGGCACGTTTAAAGGATTATTACCACTTAAAGCCAGTAATACAACATGAAGAACATAACTGAGAGCTACTTTCAACAAAAATTCTGTCTTTTACTATTTGTAACTTCATAAGCATGCAGGGAAGATCACATTAAAGGAGTACAAGCACACCGAATTGTTTCATGGCACTGATTGATGCACTAAAAGCACATAAAATGAGGACTCATATACACTCAAACAGAACACAAATAAACCAAGTTTTAAGGGTGGGGAAAAGGAGAATGCCATAATAACCTAATTTCTTGAAAATTAAGAGGAAATTTTGAAACTTACAGCAGTACAACGTAGAGTTGGAGAATATTGAAGAAGCCTTGATACAAGATCTACTGCTTCAGGAGGCATTCTTTTATGAAATATCTGCAGGTTAAAATCTTATTAAGCTTTTATCCATGCTAGCCTCGTATGTGGGTCAGTGGTCAACAAACTTCATCAAGGAGACAAAATTTGACTAATGTTGAAGGAGACACATTGTCCTAATAAGTTCCACAAACCTTGTGCCACGGGTGAGCTTTGATCTGCGGAAACTTGAACTCTGTGTAGTTTGGATTCATGCACCTAATCTCCTCTCTAGTTGGTGTCCCCAAAATCTGACATGCACCAAGTATAAAAAGACAATTAGTAAAAGAAAGCATCCAAGTTGACAGAGATTATAACCACCGAATATTAGCAATTAGAGTCCCTTGATTGCACACCTTGATGATTTCCACCAGCTGGTCAACACCACTTTCTCCAGGGAAAAGAGGCTACAAATATTACAGCAGTAAACTGTCAGACTAATGTATTCAAGGTCACCAACATATATTTCGGTTTATTTATCAGTTTTCTTAATCATTTACTTTTTGGAATTGGATTGCTCAGAAGAAAAATATCTTAAAACTATTACTGGTATATAATTCCGTAAACGAGAACAGGTGAAGCAGAAACTTTAAGCTACACATATAAACTAACCTGTCCCAGAAGCAGCTCAGCCATAACACAACCAGCAGACCACATGTCAATTGCAGTTGTGTACTCTGTAGCCCCAAAGATCAATTCAGGGGCCCTATAATAACGAGAACAAATGTATGATATGTTGGGTTCTCCAGGCACCTAAAGCAAAAAGGCAAAAATATTAGGAAAATTTCTAACTGTAAAAGAAGAAGAAAACTTGGTTAAGAAGAAACATTACATACCAACATCTTTGCACTCCCAAAATCGCAGAGCTTTAGCTGATGTGTGTGGGGATTAACCTTCAGAAGTTGGATAAGCCACAAATAGTCAGGACAGATACGGGAAAAGGAGAGAAGGGAGAAGAAAAGTAAGCAGTATCGGAGTATCCAACATATAGCTCCACTTAGTCACACAACATCGGTTACAACAACTTTTTCGAGTCATTTTGACATGCAACTGGAAGAGCTATAGATATCTAAAAGCAACAAGCATGTTTAGAGGGAAAATTGAGTGCTCACCAAAAGATTCTGTGGTTTAATATCACGATGGCATACACCAAGAACACCGTGCATGTAATTCAAAGCCCGACATATCTGCAAAAATTATAATTTAGAGGAAGAATTCATTTAATCTCTGAAATCAAGATAGTTTGCAGACAATACATCTGCATTGCAAGACTCTGAAATTGAACAACCTTGATATTAAAAATGAAGAATCTAGCAATAAGCTCACCTGGTATGTGTATAGCTGCACATATATAATGGGCATGTGTTGGTTCATTCTGCTGTAGTGCCTTGAAACTCGGTAAACAGTTTCAGACACGTATTCCAGGACAAGGTTAAGGTAGACTTCATTCTTCTCAGTAGTAGAATAGAAGCAGTGTCTTAGTTTAACAACATTAGGATGATCAAGCGTGCGCATTATCTGAAGTTCTCTGTTCTTGTATCTCCTATCCTGTAAGACTTTCTTTATTGCTACAGATTCACCAGTTTCCAAGCACTTAGCCTGACATATAAATAAAAATTGTGAAGAGTGAATCAATAAAGTCATCCAGACAACTACAATGCATTCAACAACCTAGCATTTTTCAATAGACATATAAATTTACCTGGAATACAGTCCCAAATGAACCAGTACCAACCACGCGCTCCGCCATGTAAGATAATGTCTGGGAAAACAGTATGAGGTCAACTTCTGATTGAGCAAAAATTAAAGCCTATAATAGGATATTGGAGTTAATGGGAATTAAATTATATTCAACTAGTTCACCTGTTTCTGTTGTCCATTTCGACCACTCACAGTAGTCACAATTATCTGACCAGTTTCCGTTCCATTACCACTAACAACAGCAGGTTCCATATCCTATAGGATGCAAGATAGATTAGCAACATTTTCAGAATTTTAAAGACATCTACTTTAAGTACTAAATTGGTCCGGAAAGAGTACACACTTCGAAGATACCTTTAAATTATCCTCATGACTATCAGCTTTTTCGTCCTTAATTTTCATTTCATGCATTTCTTTAGGAAGCTCATCAAACTCCGAATTTTCGGGTCTAGTATCCATAGTTGATGTGCTTCCAGTAGTTGTGCCCTTAGAAGTGGAAGCCATATCCTCCTTTGGAACTGTAGTTGTACATCTCTCTTCCATTTGTGTTTCACCAACCACCCTTTGATCTACTTCTTTCTCAACCTTCACCCTCTTTATGCTAGAATCGCCACCCTGTTAAAATCAGTAATATATCACATTCTTTAGATGAATTACTGATAAATCCAATCAAATTAAACCCGAAATGAATAATCAAGCTTCCATTATAAATCTCATCCTAACAAAATTTAAAACACAACAGTCAGATATTACCAGAGTAGGCAGGCCTATGGGGTGCAAGATTACAACTTTCCCAACCCTCACCTACCCCAGGCCAGCAACAAAAAAAAAAGCATAAAACAAAATAAAAGTGAAATAATCAAATGATCATCCAAATGGCATTTTCCTTCTAGCAACCGTAAATGCTCGATTTTCTCTTAATTATTTAGAGCTAAAATGATGAATAAAATCACGGTAAAGCTTTTTTTTTTTAACTCAAATATCACAAAGAACCATTCTATGGAAATACCCCCTTCCCCTAAAAAAAACCAAAAAAACAGAATTTAAATTCCAAATTCAAAAAAGAAACATCTTTCTTCTCAAATTTCCTAATCAAACCAAACTGTATTAAGACAAATGATGAAAAATAACAAGAAAACAGTAATTCCCAAACTTTTCGTTTACTTTCTCTCATTCCCCGAACCTTCAATATGAATCACTTCTCTCCATTCCCCTCTAATTAGACGCATAAAGAAAACTAAAAATAAAACGACTACCATTTAATCGAATCCTAATTCCTAGACTAGCTAGTTTCAATTATAGAAAAATATATATATATATCTTTATTTTGCTCTATTTTGACCAGTTTAAGAGAAAGAAAGACAGAGATAGAAAATTACAGGATCTGAAACGGAGGAACGTCCAGAAGCAATGCTCTTAAGGCGACGCATGACATTCATCTCTGCTTCGCCCAAGAGCACAAATTTTTTACTAACTCCTCCTCCTCTTTCTTCAAACACCTGAAAGTTTTTCTTCAATGGTGGAGAGAAAGAGAGAGAGAGAGAAAAGGAAGAAGATAGAGAGAAGATTGAACTTTGAAATGCCAAAATGTGAAAATATGACTACTACAATAAAAGCCCCCTTCTCCTCTCTCTCTCTCTCCTCCTCTCCTTTTGTGTCCCAAAAGAGAAAGAAAATCCCAAAAACATGATAAGAGTTACTATTTGTATTCCTTTTTATAATTTTACTTTTTCATATATTCTAAAAAAATTAATTTTATGTAATTTAAAAATATGAAATATTTTCTATTTTAAAAATTTAGAAAATCACGTATTGAATCATATTTTTAGGGAGTAATACTTTCAGGTAATTATAGCGTCCTTTTTCTATTTGGGAATGTAATTGTAAATAGACAAAGAAAATAGGAAAAAGACAAAGGAATAATTTATGTTATTTTTCTCTTTCATCTACAAAATTCAAATCAAAATTCAAAATCTCACTGGTCAAAGTCATGACCGAAAGGCCAATCATTCCTGTCTGCATATTTTTTCGTACTTGCAGTCAAACTTTAATTTTGAACCGTAGATCTAACATCATGGTGAATCAGACGGTGGATGCCTCGGGAGATTAACTGCAATGACAATAATGTCCTTAGCATGGGAAGGGATTACGATGGGGCGTGCGATTTGAGATAATAATTATGCCAGCGGAATATTCGCGGGGGCCTTTTTGTCTAACACTTTGACTAGTCCTTATCCTTTTCGCGGTTTGTTTATGACTTTGAAGGATCCAATGTCTCCAAAATAACCTTATTTATCTTTTAGAAAATACATTTGGTTGAAATTAAAAAAATAAAAATTTATTATTGTGTAAATGAGTTATTTAAGTTTCTTAATGGTAGTAGTAATTAATTATAAGTGATAATTTATTTAGCCAAGATTATTTTGACCAGAATGTTTTCGTACTTGTACGTGTGATTTATTATCTGTTGAAATAAACTACATTCATGTTTGTCAAATGTTATATTTTTATTGCTTTTTTAGAAACTTAAAATTGTGTTAGCATGTTGCCAAATATACGTTTGTTGGAATTGGGATCTGATTTATCATAAACTACTTTATATTTGTGTTTTTATATTCTATTTTATTCATTATGTTGAAAAGCTCTAATTTCATATGGTCATTAAGTTTTTCTTATCCAATTTCTAAACAGTCAGCAACTCTTTAAAATATTCTTTTTGGTTCAACTCTATACAATTGGAAAGAGACAATTAAAATAGGATAGAGGAATATGCTTTATTTGTTTCAAACACTCAAACTTAGCGACATAATATTTTGAAATAGTCCTTTCTTTTTCCCTTAGGGGTCGTTTGGTACGAGGTATAAGAAGGTATAGTGTTGGTATAAAAATTTAATACCACCTTAATACTTCGTTTGGTTAGCAAATCAGGTATAAGTTATTCCAAGATTAAAATTAATATCGGGATATATAACTTATACCTTATAGATGGTGGGATAATTAGCACCGGTATAACTTATCATTTCTTCTTACAAATTATGCAACTGTCATATATAATACAACACACCAAACAATAAATAAAAAACAATCCTAACATAACTTATACCGATATAACTTATTTCGGCATAAGCCGTATTGAAACCGAAAGACCCCTTACTTGTTTATTTTTCTTTCATTGGTGGTTGAGACTTGAGAGACGGAGAAGGTGGCGATGAGGAGTTTATACTTGGGAACCACTAAGCTTGGTTGTTCAAACTTTGAGGTTGCAATAATTATATTCTAAGGACAATTAGTTACTAATATGTTATAATAGTTAGATTGAGATCAAAAAACTAAGATGCAAGAAATATATTATTAGCCAACTTTTAACGGACGTTCTCGGGCCAATTAAATAAAGGAAGATCATGATACTACCAACTGCTCCTGAAGGGGATTAGATATACTACAAAAACTTATTAGTATTTTATTTAAAACTCTCATGATTTCCACCGTAAGATTTTGATGAGGTAAAAATCATTTCACATCTACAGATTTGTCTGAAATGTCAAAGTTTCTTTGAGAATTTGGGCAATGGGAATTTTTATCCCTTTTCTTGATTTTATAGTAATGGATTAGTCTAAAGTTTTTGCAATTACTACTATATTATATTAGTTGAGTCCAAACTTAAAGTTTATGAGGGATTTAAATATATAATTTGTACATATCCAATAATCTTTTAAGACAATTAAAAGTTAGGACCAAAGTTAACTGAGTTTCCGCCGATCCCACAAGTTATACTCTAACTTTGCAAAAACTCACTTGACTTCTAGCCGGGGAATGCTAGTTCAAGAACTATACCTAGTTTCCCTTGAAATATACATAATAAACGATTGTTGGTTGTAGCAATTGGCTACAACGCGAGCCTTGTAGCAATCAAAAGCGTAATAAGGGAGAATCTAGGTCCACCAGAGTAAGAGTATTTCTAGGCTTTTTTCAGGTCACTCCTTTTCTAGTATTATGCAAATGAGGTGGATAGGATCAATGAAAGAAGTGGCGAGGACAAAAGAAAGAGATTTCGATTTAAGGTTCCCGCTCGTGAAAATGAGTATTAAACAAAGGATATAGTGGGTTAGGTAAAACCAATTTTGAGAGGAAAGATGAATCGATATTATCCCATTCTAAATCCTTCCTGAGGAAAATGCCGAATTTAGATCCCAAATTGACGGGTTAGTATGTGCGGCCGCCATGCGGTTATGTATACCAGACCTTGGAAAGGCATCACCAATGCTAGAAAGCTTAACAATCCTCCTTATTAGGAGCCTTGGATCTATTTTATACAACGGTGAGATAGAATATAATAGAAACAAAAAAATAAAATAAAAAAATATATATTTCTATCACGTACCTTTGCAATTAAATGTAAAAATTCACATAACTATTCAAAAACTACAAATATTTGATATGGCGAATATATAACGGAACATGATTCTCAAGAATTATTCATTAAGGGGTGATTTAGTTATTGGCGAATACATACTTTACCCATCGATCTTGTACTCAAAATTCTCTTACACACATGTTAAATATGGGAATAGTATTACACACTAATACTTTTAAAAGTGTGTCAATTACACGCCACTTTGGTATTTGACCACATCTGCTTAAAGATTACTATTACACGTGTCATAAATCGGAAAAAAACTGGAAAAAAACATTTGCCCCCCACCCTACTCCACCCCCTCTCCTCATCTTCCCAAAGAAATACATAAAAGAAAGACCCCCACCCCCTCCTCATCTCTACAACCTCATCATCTTCTCCACCACCGTCATATTACCGTCAATTTTTTCACTAGAAGCACCTTTTTTTTTCATAACTATAGATTCAACTTTTTGCACGATTTTTAACAGCATCCATCGCAAATCCTTATAAAAATTTCAAACTCAAAGCTTCAAACTTGTTAATGGTATTTTTTGAATTTTATCAAAATTAATCACCTAAGTAAAAAATTTATTCAACAATAATCACAAATTCAAACTAATTTTCTAGGTCATGGAACACAAAAATTAACAAGACCCGATTTTTCAAGCTTATACAAAAGATCAATAATGGTGATTTTTACAAGACCCAATAGCTCCTCTTTTCTTCTTCTTTTTCTTTTTCTTCTCAGTAATGGGGGTTGGAGAGACGAAACATGAAGGGGTAGAAAAAACTAGAATGAAGGTTGGGAAGAAGACGAAACAGGGAGGAGGGAAGGGGGAGGGAGGGAGGAAACGCTAAGGTGTGGGTTGGGGAAGAAGACATGGGATTGTATTTTTTTTTCTCTTTAATTTGAAAAGAAAATAGTTTTAAAAAGGGAAAAATAAAAATAAAAATTAATTTAAGACGAATTCTTGAATTTTCACCCGCCTATTTTATGTGTAATACACGTGTGTGACACATGGCAAAAGAGGTATGTAATTGACACATTTTAAAAAAAAATAGTGTGCAATACTATTCCCGTGTTTAACAAATATGTAAGAGGGATTTGAGTACAAGGTCGATGGGTAAAGTATGTATTTTGCCTTAGTTTATTTTATGATAATCTAGGCAAAGAACATAACATAATATACTAAATCTCAATTAATAATCTCGTTACATAGCATATTAAAACTTAATATATTGTGTTCAATTAGAATATTAGTAAAAAAAAAAATTACGTATTTGCATGGAATGGTTTTAAAAAAACTTCCACTAATAAACAATAAAGACTTGGATAAAAAAAAACTCATACTTGTCTTCAATGTAATGTTAAGGTAACTAAATATGTTTCTTTGAGTTGAGCCAAAGTCATGAAATATTTTTATATGCTAATCGTGTAAAATGAAACAATAATTCTCCTTTAGCAAAGCTGGCGTTTGCTTCAAAAAATAAAAGAAGTTTTCAAATACTTTTCTTAGGACCAAATGATGCATTTACACCAAGCTTCCAGACAAAACGGTTTGATTAATTTAATGCTATGGACTTGAAATCAATTTTCTAGTTCAATTTCAAACAACCGAGAGGTCCAATTTTGAAATCAATACAGACATTTAAACTCTTCTGAACATAAACGTAGTTCTTTTGTATGCTCTAACATTATCTACTAATTTATGCAGAGGACAATATGAATTCTGCGACAGTAGCTTAGCCTTGTCATTTTAAGTAGCTTCAGCGATTACTTTCATAACCATTGATGTTCTATTTCCTATTGTTTCCAAAAGCGCACAATAATTCTGCATCTGCTAGAAAAGTTGATAATATTGTTTCATGTGAAGGAATTGCTGCTCTCTTGTGCAAGATACTGTTATAACTCTGTAATTGTAAAACAATTCTGGAAATAATAAAATAAATAAACAGAAATGTAAACGCAATGGAAAGTTAATCCGAGCCCACTGAATTCACAGTGTTTCCTTAAGGAATTTAATCCCCTCCTAGTACCCAAGGTTATGGATTATTTCCTCCCAGGATAGAACGAATTTCACACTGGTGTAGTGGTACTTCAAACCCCAGTGTTTCAGCGAACTCAAAGTTCGGTAGCAAATCACACTTACTTGCTTTCTTTGAAGATGAAAGTATGCAGAAAGAAGGAGGAGAACTCAGAAATTAGTATGTAAAATCTGAGAGAATGGACTTGTATTTATAGCCAAAGTTGGGCTGAAATCTGAAGAGGTGCAACTCTCCATAATGGCTGTTTTTGCAAAAACGCCCATAAAGTAAATGCCATGACATAATTGGCTATTTACTCAATAATAAAGAGGGAAAATTGAAGGGTAGTTAATTTTCTGTTACAAAACAGAAAACTAAATTCTGGATAATAACTGAAATGGATTTAATATTAATATTTATTTTAATATTAATATTTTGTTATTAAAACAAATATTTAATAACATTTCTGTTAATATTTACTATTAACAAATAAATTTGGTCCAAAAAATAATCTCTCGATCGATCATTTGACCAAATCCAAATCCAAATCCAAATCCGAATCCGAATCCGAATCCGAATCCGAAGCCGAAGCCGAAGCCGAAGCCGAAGCCGAAGCCGAAGCCGAGGCCGAGGCCGAGGCCGAGCCGAGCGAGCGACGACGACGACGGCGCGAGGCTTGCTTTCTTCTCAACTCTTTATTAGCTAGAAGAAGAGCAATTTCTTATATACCCATCAAAAGTCTTTTCCTCTTCCTATGTGAGACAATTAAGGAGGGAAACTCAAATATTACTCAAATATTTAATTTTCCCCTCCATTTCCCATTCACCCATTTTAAGCATTAATATATCATTAATTACTTAAAATCCCAACAGATACGTGGGGGAGGAGGGGTGGGATATGGAGAGAGAAATGTGGGGGGAGTGGAAGATACATTAGAGTGATTTTAGGACACTAATTATTATCATTAATTCCTTTAAAATTTACATAAACGGTAATTGGATATATAAAATATAATTATAGTAAAACTTGAGTAGGGAAGGTAATATAGTTTCATATAGTGTATAAGAATGTAAAAATTAGTTTCACCCATGTTGGACCCCCATATTATATTATCCACACTCCAATTACAGGCCTGAGCGTGAGCGGGGATGTTGAGTCTCTCGCATCGGCTAAGAGATGGGAGACTTGATCTCCTTTCAACATTTGAGTATATAATAATCTTCACAAGCTTGGCATAATTATCGTATATATATATGTGAAGAATGTGGAAAGTTTAACGGCTCTCCTTGGCTCATCTTTTTATTTTCTCTTCCGATATTCGTATTGGGATAATCGAGATTATCGCGTCTAAAGCTTGTTAAAGAGTAAAATGATTTATTATGATTTTTTAATGATATATCAGAGCTCGAACCTAAACCTTTTAGTTAAATATGAATGAATCCTAGCAGCTCAGTACCACAACGCTTTGTGCTTTGGCTAATCTTCAATGCTTCTTTCTGGTGGTCTGACCACCTCTTTTTTATAATATGAATTTCAATTTTCTAAAAGGTTAGGTGGGAGATTTATTGATCCGGATTTAGACTTTAGTGGTCCGGATTTATTTAATTAACAAACACCTTGAACAACAAAAACTTTCAAATTAGACATATCATGTTCTTTTTCTGTACTTCTTCTGATGTGGTACACAACAACAATCCAGTATATTCCCACTATGTGGGGTTTGGAGAGGATAGGATGCACACAATCTTACTTTTATCCTGGAAGGATAGAAAGACTATTTCCGAATGACCTTCTCTTGACGTGGAACATATTTAGCTTTAACTTTTTGATATGGAATTCCCCGTTCGCAGTTCACAACTTTCTATTCTTATAACTGTATAAGTGAATTTCACTTTCCTTGTTACTAATTGCAAAAAATCTGAATTAAAGATTGAAGAATAGAACTTTTCGGTGGTCAGACTATACTATTATTTATGATGATCTTGAATAGTAGTAATACATAATTGATCGTATGATACTTAAATTTTCCTGTTTGGTAAGAATATGCTCTACAAATTCTGCACATCTTTTTTTTCGATCGGCGTTTGGATGTCCATATTTTGGCAACAAAATTATAAAAATCCGTTAACTTTATGCTTCTATAGTACATGCATAGAACAAATCATGATAACATTATCTTGATAACTCAACTGAATTATCAGGCTATTTTTAGCAATTGATGAATATTAGACTGTAACGAATCGTTTGGTTTGAATACAGGTTATGCCGGAATAAGTTATGTTGGAATTATTTTTTATTATTGTTTATGTTGTATTAAATATGACAATTGCATAATTTGTAAGAAGAATGTATAAGTTACACCAGTGTTAATTACCCCAGCCTCTATAAGTTATCTGGGTGTTAATTTTAATCCTGTGATAACTTATACCTTGTTTGCTAACCAAACGATGTATTAAGATAGTATTAAATTTTTATACCAGCATTATACCTTCTTATATTTCATACCAAACGACCCCTAACGTAGTATACAAGGACAAAATATGTTCAAATAGAGGAAGAGAAAAACAATTTCCTCTTTCCTTATTTGCCAAAACTTTGTTCATTGTACTACGCCGCTGTGAAAGTACTATGGCACCTGCCAACTAAATTCTTGGACAAAAAATGTACAAATAAATAGAACAAAAAAGGAAAAAAAGAGCAAGTTCTTGGAGAAAAATGCTGACAAGCGAGTAGTGACACATTTTCCACTCGTTTGAATCACTTGTATACTGTTGAAGAAAAAACAATTACGTGTATACTGTTAACTAGAAATAGAGGGTAGCTGAAGTAGCTTTAACATATACTGCTAATTGATTATAGTAATAACCAGTTTTTTATAGCTAAGAAACGTTGTACTGCTTGTTAGTACTGTGTTTTTTCACCTAATATATATAATCAAAGACAAAGGCATAATTAATTTTTCTAGAGTACAAAACTTTAGAATTAAAAAATATTTTAGCAGAATACGCTTTATCGACAAATACGAATTCGGATTAGTCGAATCAATTCACACATATTATTACAAAAACAAGCATATAACACATTTGTTGGTGTCCCTTTCTCTCGGTAGTTGCAACTCCTTGACAAATTTTCATCATCAATGTCTTGGAGGGTTTGTTTCTTTCTCAAATTTAACCTGCCTAAGCTGTCCAAATTTGTCTAAATTTTCAACTTTTTTCTTCCTTGTCTAAGACTTATGAAACCATGCCCCATTCATCATGCTGCTTTTTGTGTGTGGGTTGGACTGGGGGGGGGAAGGGGGGTGGATTATTTTAGTAGGCGAATTGTTTGACTTTCTTGATCTAGAGTGCCGGCTAACCCCCAACCAATTTATACCAGTTAGATAAATTTATATGCAAAATGATGAATTCCTGGTTGGTGTTTATTGTTTATTATGATTAAGGGGTGGTTTGACAGGAGGTACAAGAATAGTACTTAATATAGTGTATTAGTAATTATGAGTTTAGCTACGCCGAGATTATGGGTGTGTTTGGTAGGACGGAAAATACTTTCCGTGAAAAATATTTTTCGTGAGTAGTAATGTTATTTATTTTTCGGTGTTTAGTACGCAAGTCAAGAAAAACATTTTCTCTAGAGTATTTATAAATAATTTTGATACAATAAACATGAAGCCATAAACTTTCGAACCCACAAATTTCATACACTTCTAAACCGCAAAACGTTCGAAACCGCGAAATTTTGAATCCGTAAACTTTATAATTTCTAAACCCATAAACTTCGAAAGACATAAATGTGATGACCCAAATGGTCATCCTAAGTAATTCCAGCTAAATCTGTGTTCCGAGGCCCCGAAAGCCTCCGTTAATCTCACCTCAATATGCGTGTGCAGCCCTGGCGTGTAGCCGGGAAGTCCTTATGTTGAAATTTGATGAAAATGGAATTTTATGATAATTAAATGAATAAAGTTGACTTTGGTCAACATTTTTGGTAAACGAACCCGGACTTGTGATTTGACGGCCCCGGAGGGTCCGTAGGAAAATATGGGACTTGCGCGTATGTCCGGAATCGAATTCCGAGGTCCCAAGCCCGAGAAATAAATTTTTAAAGAAAATTATTTTCTAAAAATAATAAAGAATTTTGAAAATGAATTATTATGTGAAAACCATGTTACAGGGCCC